>CM053513.1:33179881-33405639 GCA_028627145.1 Eidolon dupreanum
AAATGTCAAATGCCCAGGCATGCAGTATGTATAAAATGTCTTCTCCAATGATCAGAACAAAATGTAAAAATAATAAATCGAAAGTTTTCTACTAATGGCCCTAGTGAGATTTCAAGATAGCTATTAAAAATAGTTCCCCCAACAATTTGCATATTAATACCATAAAATATTCACTATAACTTTAATTAAATTCTAATCACCTATAATAATTTGTTTTAATAATTTTAGAAATAGCAATATTTTTAAAAAAGATCAATGATGAACAATATTTAACATCTAAATAACTGCCTTCAAGCTCTTGAACTATATTTCAGTAGTTTATTTAATCTAAAATATAATTTGAGGGTTCTCAATGCCTTGATTAAAATTGAGATGAGTCAAAATTTCTAGAACATTATTTCTTCAGTATGGTATTTGTTATTTTGTAATATTTAAAAAAGTTTTTTTTTGTTAAAAAAGAAACCTCAGTGAAACATAGCTTAATATGTTTCTTTTTGATGAGATTTCTGAGAACCTTTAAAATGCTGGTATTCATTGTGAATTTCTAAGGGAGGTAGGACAGTGAATATATTATTTTCCACATTTGTTTGACTAGTTTTGAGTAAAGACACCACAGAAGACAATTCCTTAGAATATTTTTGGGCAAAAGCTGATATAGAGTGTGTTTAAGTTTTTGTTTATACATTCAAGGACATAGTCATGGAATATATAAAAAAAATCAAATTTTTCTTAGGTTATGAAAAAATGTGTTAGAGTGTGGCAATCTCATGTAAATTGGATAGAATAAGGGATATTTCCAAATTTAAAACAAAAACAAAACCTACTAAGTTTTCTGTTAGCTTGTGAGGTGATTGTTTAACAGATTATCTTTGAACAAATTTTTTTGTATTCACTTTACTTAGCATGGAGGATGCAAATGGAAATTTTAGTCATCTTACCTCTGAGAAAATCTTAAGTGACTCTGAAAGATGAATGATCATGGAGAGGGGACTTGTGTTGAGCATCAAGGGAAGAGCGGTACTTTTGGATTCTATATGTTGAGGCACATGTCCTCTGAATCACTGGGTTGCAGATGACCTTGAAAAGATAGAAACATGCCAAGCTAGACTAAGATTATACCAAAATTATTTTTCCATAGAGGGAAGAGAAGATAGAAGGACCTTCAGTATTATGTTGATTGATAATAGTATATAAGTAATAAAAATATTAATCATAACTTTTTTTTGAGTTTTGATTTCTGGTTTATAGTTTACCATCAGTAACAAAGTTTCTAGTAACAAAAGATGTCATTGGCAAGTTCCTTCTTTATTAAACAGAGGCACCTCTTGCTACAGATGTCCCAAGTTTCTTGGACACTTACTGTTTATTAGTTACTGTTTGAATATGGAAGTTTTTTTCATTCTTTTCTCTTCTAAGGTGTGACACTATAACTTATATTTGTATCTAATGTTTTGGGAGGTAAGGAGTAATCTTAGGTAGGAGAAAGAAAAAGTTTGTTAAGAAAGTGAAGCCTCTTTGGAACAAAATGGAGAGAGAAGAGCAAAAAAATGTATTTTAATAACTTCGAGAATATGCAAAAGGGCACAATGGGATAAATGCTGCAATGTTGTTAATGTAATATATGATTTTAAAATTAAGTCAAAGACTTCAGGGGTGGTTCTGTGTAGTTGAATCTATCCATGCAAATGGTGGCAAATTAAACTTACATTTGCTTCGAGAGTGTCTCCAAGGACCAATCAGTTCTTATGCTCCTGGAGACACGATTCAATAAAGTTAATGGAGGTGTCACTTCTGCTGTGATCAGATCAGTTACTGTGGGTAATTTCTAATGGGTTCAGAGCTCAGTATTCTTTACTAATTTCTCATTTCCATTTCTGCTGTCATAGTTCAGGCCCTTATTACCTCTTGTATGGCCTACCAGCTGCTCTGATTACCTTTGGTCTCACATCTCTCAAAATCACCCCACAGAGTTTAAGGTTCTTTACACTCTCTTTTTATCATGTCATTCCTGTGATCAAAAGTCGACAGTGGGTTCCCATCACATAGTGAATGCAGAGCAGACTCTGTAGCCTGGTATCTAAGAGTCTCCTAAACTGCCTGTAACCCACCTGTCCTATCTTATCCCCCTGTGTCCTTTATCTATGCCTAATGATAGCTGACTGTTGCCTATACTTCTTTTGTTTTTGCTTTGCTGTCAACTAAAATAACCTCTTTTTCCTCCATCAGCATTCTACATAGGCACTCTTATATTTTTCTTCAAACTACTTCACTGAGGCATGATTGGTGTGTAAAAAGCAGTATGTATTTAAAGTATGCAATTCGGTGAGTTTGAAGATAAGTATATATATCCATGAAGTTTCACCACCAAGGGTATAGGCATATCTATCACCTCCTAAAGTTTCCTTCTAGCCCCTTTATTATTATTATCATTGTATTTGTGTATGTAGTAAGAACATAATGTAAGATCCACCCTCTTAACAAATTTTAAGTATACAATACAATATTGATAGCTATAGGCATTATGCTCTATACATCTCCAGAGCTTATTTATTTTGCATAGAAGAAACTTTGTACACTTTGACCATTACCTTTCCATTCCTTCTTTCCTTCAGGTCTTGGCAACCACCATTCTACTCTCTGCTTCTATGAGACTATTTTAGATTTCCATATACAGTATAAATGAGATCACACAATCCTGCCTTTCTGTATCTGGCTTATTCACGTAGCAAAATGTCCTTCAGGTCCATCTATGTTGTCACAAATGGCAGGATTTTCTTCTTCTTCTTCTTCTGTTTTTTTTTTTTTTTTTTTTTTTAATGGCTGAATAGTATTCCATTCTGTGTGTGTGTGGGTATATGTATACACACAACAGTTTTTTTTATCCAGTCATCAGTCAATGGACATTTAGGTTATTTCACATATTCATTTTTTAATGCTCATTAAAAATGTCTCTCCTTTATAAAGGTCTGTGATCATTTCAACTGTGAGGGACTTTTCATCCTCTGAATTTTGTGAGTAGGTTTGTGATCTGTCTTTTATGCAGCTAACAAATTTTTCTTTAGATTATAGCTAGAGTACATCTTTATTACTGGATTTTGGTTATTAAATGCACATACTGCATCTTAGTTGTCTATGTACTCCCACAGTGACTAACCCAGGGCCATAACATAGAAAATGCTAAAAAAAAAAAAAAAAAAATAACTACTGTACTCAGATGACCTGGCTCCTCTCATTCCTGAGAATATTATCTACAAAATCCTAAATATCCAAAGGCAAGTGGTTATAGTATTTCTTCTACACTATTTACTTTTCTAGCATCCTCTATTTTTCCCTGAAAAAATTATCACAATTGAAATTAAGATCTTAATTTTTATAATTATTCATTGTTGGTTTTCATAACAACAGAGACTAAGTCTGTCTAGCTTATCGTTGTATCCTCAGAACTAGCACAGTAGCTGTAATATCAAAGTCGAATAATAAATATTAATTGAATAAACGAATGAGTCTCCTAACAATCTGTTTCCAAAACACCAGCATAATTGCTGTTTATTCAAAAATTTGTTTCCCTATAGGGCCAGGGAAACAAAATTTGAAAAGGAACTCCTTCAAGTTTAAATGTGAAGGCTTTTATTCTATGTAGTCAATTGACAAAATAAATTTAGCCAGCCGCTTTGGTTTAAGCAACACCAGAAAATCAAACTCTGCCCTAGCTGGTCTGTGAAGGAATCACAAAATCTCCCTAAGCCTTATCTATGTTTCTGGTAAACCAACATGGTCTGCATTACTTGTAAGGGCTGTTTGACACCTTTAATTTATACCTGAATTTTCAGATATCTGGAACCATTCCTTCTGTAGTAGATTTAATACCATGTGAATACTGTCATTGTACATTCATCCACAGTGCAGCACTCAGTCAACGCAGAATGCATAAATTTCAGTTGAGACATAATATTCAAGTGGGTACTCTTAAGAGCCATGTCATATAATCCTCTTGATTCTCAACTTAAAACCTCTATCTAGTTAGGTCAGTATATACTGTGCTGTGCTATGTACTGAAGAACAACATTATAAAACTTTGTCCTTGGAATTTATTGGAGTCATATGAGAAATGGTCCTATATGGAAATGCTCCACATTTTTTAAATAAAATAGCAATTAAGGATATTATGCATAAATTCATTCAATTATTCTTTTATGATGACCCATGTCCTCATATATGTATATATGTATATATATGTATATATATGTATATATATACATATATATACATATACACACACACACACACACACACATTATATGTATAATATTTGCATATATATGATAGCCAGGAAGATCAAAGTTGTCTTGCTTGGGTTCCTTTACTTTGAGTTTTATTCTATAATTATTTTCCTTTTCCTCTCCCCACTTACTGCCTGACTCATTTTTTTTTCTATGCTTTTGAAAACAGTTTTATTGTATTGATTACTTGCATTGTGGCTTGAAGCAATTATTTTTGGATGTAGTTGGAAGCATAAATAAATAATGCCTAAATAAATAATAGACTTGTCTTTAGGCTTTCATAGTCTCACTTATACATGTTCATTGCAGGAGTTAATTGAAAATGAAACAAATATTACTTTGATTAATTAGTGTTCATTAAGTTCCTTTGGTGTACTTTATACAACATGTGAAGCCCCTAAAGTCTGTTCTAACACAGTTTGAATGGTATTTTTCAGGAGATAGCATTGAATTTTTCCTGTATTTTAATGAGCATTATATATACAGATTAATTTTCATTCAGCATTACATATTATTTCTTCTGTTTTGAAATGGAAATTGCAAATACTTAAATAAATTAATTGAAAAGTTTTTCACCATCACTGTAACTCATATACCTTTCCCTGTCCTCAGCTGAAATGCAATTTTCTAATGCCTAACTAATACTGTTTAATGAATCACAGCCGAGTTCACTTTAGCTTCTTTAAACTTGGAAAAAGAACCACAAAACTCTCATCCATTTTCACTTATGTGAGTATAAAAAGCGTGGAAATGTGCAAGCTGCTCATAATCTAGGAAAAAATCTGAGACTTACTGGCACATCTGTTCTTCACATTGCTATTAGTGGAACATACAGTTCTCTAGAAACATAAATATTAGTCACACTTTACATAGAAGCAACAATGTCCTACTAATAAAAAGGAAAACTTGCATATACAGAAATGGCTATAGTCATGGACAAAAACTTAACCCTTGGATTATACCAGAACCTCTTCTGTTTTGGGGGCACTTGGCTCTAATAAAAATTTATCATCCTTGAATTGCATTTCCTAGACAGTATCCAGCAAAACACTCTTCCTGAAAGATATACTGTGGGAATGGGGATTCTTGATCAAATACATGTGGAAAGCTCAACATATCACACCACCATTTTTCTATCAGTATTAAGGCTCTGGGAACTCCTGCAGGAAAGAAATATGTTATATTGTTAAATCTAGCATTTTCCTAAAAGAAAGATTTTTCTACTCAGAATAATCAAAGAAACGATTAACACCCTGTGAAATTATTCTAGCTGTTATTGTTATTTTCATGGTCCATGAGGTATACTCACTAGGGATACTCTAGGGATTCTTTTTTACTTCCTGGGGCTTATTCCCATGCTCTCTGTTTCTTTTAGAGTCATGGAGCATTGGAAGGGCCTCAGAAGGTCATGTAGCCCAATGTTTTTCAAACTGCATGCATGACAACCATATACAGAAGGTTTGTTAAAACATGGATTGCTAGGCTTCACCCCTAGAATTTTTAGTTAAGTAGATCTGAGTTAGGAGGCTAAACATTTGCATTCAACAAGTTTCTAAGTGATTCTGGTGCTGCTGGTCTAGGATGATCCTTTGAAAACCACTGGTGTGGTGGGTTGGTATCATCCTCTCTTCCAGTGTTTAAAATTTCCATAGACAATTTTTACTCTCAATTTCCTCAAGTATCCTTAATTGTCTAGGACACATTACTTATCCCCAAACCACTAGGCTTGAATATATAAACCAGGTGGTCACTCATTAGCTCTGGAGTTATTTCTGGAAAAAGCAACAGCTTGCTCTCTCATTGACCTCCACTGCCTCTGGCTGCTTTAGTTCTTTATTTGTTTATAAATCTGGATGTTCACTCATTTATTGTTTGAATAAATGCTTACTGAGTACATACTATATATTGAACACTCTTTTAGATGCTGGGCATATGGTGGAAACAAAGTTCCCTATTCTCACGGAACTTACATTTTAGGGGGGAAATAGAAAATAAACAAGTAATCACATATATAAACAAGATATATTTATACAATGATAAATGAAACAACAACAAAACATGGTTATGCTAAAGAGAATGTCTGTGAGGGACTAACAGATACTGCGGTCAGAAAATGGCCTCTCTGAGGAAGTAGCATCTGAGATGAATCATCAGTGGCTTGTTTTTCTTTTTAGATTATTATCCTTTGGATTTAGCCACCTAATGTCTGCATTGATTATTTCACTGTCAGCCTCACTGCTTCTTTAGGCTGACACTGTTTGGCCTAACTTGCAGCATTGCTTTGCTTATGGCTATGAAACAGAGGTGCTTCTACCTAAGAGGACTTCCACTCCATAGGCTCCATCACTACAAATCTTCATCCACCTCTCCTATCCCACCAGCAAGAGCGAGTAAGATAGTTGTCTACTTCATCAACTCTTTTTTGAACATCTCCTGAAAAGGAATGCCCTTCTATTTCTGAAATGTTCTTTAAGATAACTTTTTAAAATATGAGCTGAATTTAGTTTCCCTTTAATTTCTCCACCTAATCATACTTATTGGGGTATTGTAGATCTAATCTAATTCCTTTACACATTACAACTTTTCAGATTTTGATGACAGCCATTATGTCCTCCACATCTCTTATGAAATCTTTCCTTCTAAAGCAAAACTTCCCTACTGCCTTTGAATCAATCATTCCTCATTGGCTATGGCTTAGGATCTCTTCTCTCTCTCTCTCTCTTGCTCCTTCATATGCCATTTACTTTGTCTTTAACCAATCCTCCAGATGTGGTTTGAAAAACAGAGAGTAAAGAACTGTTGCTTCCTCTTGATCTAATTACTATTCATCTATGATACAACCTACATGCATGGGGGCTTTTTATCTTTTTTAATTTTAAATTTAGCAATTAATTTCATTTTCTAAAACACAAATTGAGTTTGACTAACTTCTTCCTTAATTATGTTTCCCTGCATATTTGCTGCAGTGAAGTCATGTCCCCTTTATCACTACACTTTTATAGCGCCAACTTTTTGTCAGGCACTTTTCTAAAGGCTTTAAATACATTAACTTATTTAATTATTAAACAATCTTATGAAATTGAAACTATAATTAATCCCATTTTATAGATAAAGAAAGGTCAAATGACTTGTCAAAAGTCACATGTTTATTTATAAGTGTTGGTGCCAGAATATGAACCCTAACAGCCTTGCTCCAGAGTTTGTGATCTGAACCACTAAGCTATAATACTCTTAATTCTGTTGCAATCAAATACAAGACCTTGTATTATCCCTGTGAAGTTTCATATCATAATATCTACTTCAATCTTTCCAATCTGTCAAGATTCTTTTGTGTCCTGCCTGTGTCATCGAATGCATTTAATATTCTTAATAAGTTCATGGCTTCCATAAATATAAAAACAGTCCACTAAAATACTATCATCTATCATCTATCTATCTATCTATCTATCTATCTATCTATCATCTATCCATTTATCATCCATCCATCCATCCATCCATCCATCCATCCATCCATCTGTCCATCCATCCATCATCCATCTATTTAGAAATAACATATCATCCATCACCTATTCACATGTTCTGAGAGCCATCAGCTGACAAGAATTTAACCACATCTCAAGTTAACTGCATGGTGTCTTTGGCTTCCCTTTCTATACTTTATTCATGTTTTATGGCTAGCAGAAGCTGCCCTGGATCGCCTACAAAGAAACAAAGAACATGTATTGAGCTGGATGTTAAAAGGCAAGTTTCAGGTTTCTTTCTAGGCAATGATCATGGGAACAGAGGGTAAAACCTGGTAGGCAATTAAGGTTGATGCAAATCATTTTACATTAAGAGGGACGTGATAAACATCTTTACAGTTTAGAGTGATATGATCAACAATTGTGTAGGAGTTGGCTGGACCAAATGATAGCTAGTATCATGCCATGAATCCTGGAGATTAAAAGAAAACATAATAACTGTTGCCAATGTAAGATGCTGGGGTTGTAACTTTATAAGGATTCTGCCATAATAACCTGAAAAGGTGCTGATCCAGTTAGAAATGTATGCACTGCACTGAAAGAAGTGTGAATATGCTTTATAATATGTAACATTGTGTAGCATTTGGCCAAAACAGGTGGTTTCTTTAACTATTAAGTTGAATATTCATACCAATTTTAGATTTTCATTGAGTACAAGATGACAACTAGATAACATTTTAAACTATTGTATTATGAAAAAGTGGGAAACAACAAATATAGAAACAATTACTCATCTTGTTATTGTCACATTCCTTCAGCATGGCTTCTCATCAGCAGGACTATTGACATTTGGGGCTGGATAATTCTTTGTTGTGGGAGGTTGCCCTGTACATTGTAGGGTGTATATAGCAGAGTATCAACCTAGTCTCTTCTCACTAGATGACAGGAGCATTCTCTCAGTTGTGATAATGAAATTTCAAATGTCAAATTTCATTGTCAAATGTCCCCTGGAGGGGGGGAATTATCACCGAGATACATCAAATGTAACAGACACTCAAATATCTATTGAATGAATAAAAAATTGAAAGAATGAAATGTTTCTTGCTGTCCACATTCATATTAATTCTTCATTGTCTAATACACTGATAACTCAAGAGAGGGCCTAGGAATCAGGTTATGAGAGAGATCATTTTTGTTAGATGCCATTCTCAACCAAAAGGAATGTACATCTGGGTTCAGATTCTACATATACTAGAGAAGCTATTCTCTCATCTGGTGAACTTTGGAATACTCACCTACTAAACCTTGTGGATGGTGACTAAAATTCCACCATTCATAACTCACTGTTTTACACCGTTTTCTCTCTTCCTGGAGAACTCTTTAAAAAACACATATCCCTGGAAGAATTGCTTAGTTATTATTGTTAAGAAGAATGAGATAGTGCATGTGATATTTTCTCCTAATCAACAAGATATGAGCACTCGAGGAGCCCGTAGGCTTTTGGAAATTTTAGAGGTCACAGTGAATAGAGGAGGAAGTACAGGCAAATTTCCCAACTATTGAATTGTTCAAGCAATTTCACCGGTGTTATTTGTTTATCAGATACATAAGTACAATCTCTAGGATGCTGTCTTTGCATGTTCCTTCTTCAAGGATATGTGGTAAATATTAAATACCCAAATACCTAACTAAGGTCATGATACTCAGAAACTTGTTTGCTGCTCTAATTGCTAATCTCATGGTCATCACTTAATTAGTACTTTTTAGATATTAGTTAATTTAAAGATTACATTTCCCAGTTTGTATTTTCAAAATTGTTGATATCTGGGAAGAACAAGTGCTAAAGTCTCTCAGATTTAATTGTCACAAGAATTCTCAGGCAAACCAGTCTGACCATAAGCCGCCGAGATGCTTTCTTCACAACAGTCACTGGTATTCAAGTCCTTGCTTGAATTGATTTCTTTCTATTGATTAAAATACATTTATGAAAATATGTTTATGAATGCCCTGAAATCTAAATTATGGATTTTTTTGTCCTTTATCGACTGATAAAAATAATGAGTTTGCATCTCCCACTTAGAGATTGTCATTCTTGTCTTTTAAGCAGAGTTGCAGTAATAGTACCTACAAGGAAGTGAGGGTATTTCCCTTGACCAGTACAAATTACCACATACTATAAAGGGTGGCAGGAATAATCCTCACAAGGAAAATTTCACATGGAGCAAACTGAGCTGCATGCAGTAGCAAATGGTTACCCTCAAGCTATCTCCGGGATAGTGTGTTTGGTTTAATTTAATGTTCACATATTGTGTAACTATCAATTATATAAAGAGTCAATTATATGAAGTTATTTGCTGGGAAAAGTAGATTTTCTTTCCAGATATTTAAATATTATGGGCTATTCCTTTGTATTTTCACTCACTCTCCTAGACCTTGACAAAATAAAATGGAATGATATCAATATTAGGAAAGATTCACACAGAGCTATCTATATCTCTATGACTCCTTTGGGATATAGTCTGCATTGGTCTTCACTCTGATATTTCTAGAAGCCTGTCATTTATTTGTGTGAGAGAAATTTTTGATGAATGATCTAATACTTGAAATGTTCATAATCTCCATAAATGTACTTACCCATCATAGTTGATTTCTTTTATAACCTGGATTTGCTTCATTAGAAGAAGGGGCAATTTATAACTTCTTCCTTATTCATTTCTGGGCGTACATGAGTGTCTATAGGGTTTTGTTCATTATTTATACCCCAGAGCAATGCTATGGATTGTCCATAGGAATCTGCTGGATGGTGATCATGTTTATCCTGGGAGCCTCAGAATCAGCTTTGGCAAGGAGGACATAGTCTACAGCTTTCTGAGGAGGGGTTTCACATCACAATGACCAAAATTCTGATTATTGTATTGTGGTTTTCTACACATACCTTTCTTCACTCCCCTGAAATATTTCGTCTTGCTCTAGTCTTGCTATTCCAGAGGGAGCAGACTTTGATGATAAAGCCAGATGAGGAAGACCTTCTATAGCCCCATTTTCTTTTTGTTGGATATTATGTCTTTATTGAAGAAAAAAATTATTTTGAAAATGTGATTCGTAATATATGCATTGAAAAGTATGGAGAATAACTAACTCTGTCTTGGAGAGTCTTTATATTTCTTCAAGGTAAAGACTGTTGTCTTTTTAATATTTTTATCTGATGAGTTTAGATATTAATCAAATAGTAGGTTTAAACTCACAGAAAAAAAAAAAAAAACATCCTTTGTGATGATTAACAGAAGTGACTTACATGTTCCATCAACTAGAGTGTAGCTCCTAGGACATGATTTCTAAAAGACAAGCTACCAACTGTGTTACCTAAAATTTTCATGGATTTTCTTTACACATCCCAGGCAGAGGAAAAAGATGATGGCTCATGTCTTTGGCCTTGTTCCTCTCTTTTTATGCTTCCAGTTTCTACCTAAATGCATAATAAATATTTTTGACTAATTCTTAAAATCAAGAATTCATAAGGTATTTTGTTACACAAAATTGTGGTTGACGTATGGGTCAATCATTGGTTTCTATTCACTGGAAAATGAGTTATACCAATGTGATTAATGTTTGCAGTAGGTATGCTCCTGCCCCTTGGGAAATCACTCAGTGGGGACATCCATTGCATCATCTTGTCTGCAGAAATTTTTATACTGGTGTCATCTTATTTATAAATCCTAATCTCTTTTAGCAGAGTAGGAGTGTAGTTAAAGCTGTTTTCAGTTTGGCCAGTTTTGTGTTTGGAAACATAGTTACTTAAGGGCAAAGTATGTGTGCAACTGGAAATGTATGCTTAGTGTATTTAAAAAATTATATCTACACTGCAGTTAGGATAAACTCTCCAGTAAGTACATTAAATGCAACCCAAGAGGAAACATTTTTTTCATGAGTTTTGTAGCATACGTCAATGAGAAGCCCATACAATGGGTGAGATTGTTTTCTATGTTTTCAGTAAATGATGTCAAAACTGTTTTCTATATTTTCAGTAAATGATGTCAAAACTTTTTTATCAAAAATAGGCTCACAGTATTAAATAAATTATGCATAGATTATTACATTCATTTCACAGACTGAGAGCTTGTTTTGAAAGAGACAAGCTTGTGTTCTGTACCTGAACCTTAGCTTGCATGTTATACACACACACTTTCACAAGTACAAGCCAAGGTAAACATCATTTCATTGTAACCTTTTAAAATTCTCCAGCATAATGACTTCTTATGACATGAATAAATGTGCAGGGGAAAAAGAAACCTTCAACAAACTTATTCTCATGCTTCATTTACGTTATTCTCAGAACACAAATAGTGAGATATTAAAACTGGGTAAGACTGTCAAATGAGATTCACTCACCTGACAATTCTGTCACTTTAAATTGCTTTGTTGTTTATGCCATGGTTGCAATCTCAGCCCTGTTACTTGTTAATTGCTTAGTCAATGCAATTGTATCACCCCAGTTTATCAGAATTTTAAGAGGACTGTCTCTGGCTTCAATATGAAATTACTTTTATGGATCGAAGGTGATTATTATCATTAAATGTGACAAGTACAAAATAAAATTCTAGCTTTAAATTCCTCTGCAGTAAAGGCACAATAAAATTCTATTTGGAACCTTATGATAAAGGAATGAAATGTCACATTAGCAGATGACCATCAAATGAAATATATATTGAATAATTAAGAAGTGCAGAACACTTTAAATATTGGCTATTAAAAAACACATTGTACATATTTGCATATAATTTGTGAGTGTGTGTGTATGTGTGTTTGTGTGGTCAGATTTAGTGAAAGTTTACTTGGGCATTGGCACTAGTTTTATGACACTGAAGGATTCTTTAGATGCTGGCAATGGAGTTATCCTACTCTTCATTTTGAATTCAGCTTTTGCCAAACACAAACATTTTTTACTACTTCATATCTATGTTTGCATTATCTTCTTTCATTTAAAATCAAATCCTAAAGAATTCATTCCTTTTTTCAGTTCGTTGAATATAGTAAAAAGATTACACCAGATTGTATAAAAAACAAATGTAATCTCTGACCCCTTCCACACCTTCTCTTGTGTTCTCTCTAAACCTCTTGTTTTTCTTAACTGTTCATGTTACTTCTAAATATTCCATCATTACATTATTGACTGAGACTCAAATCTCATCTTTTATTATTTTCTTTCCCTTATGTCTCCCTGTGCAACTTATCACGAGATCTGTTATATTCTACCATGTGCATCTGATACTCTCTCTTCATACTCACTGTTGTTTTAGTTCAGTTTCTCCCATCATCTCCTCTTCTATGGACTAATTTCTTGATCTTCTTCAGACTTTGCATTCAACTTAGCTTCTATGTTGCAAAACCAAAGGAAACTTCAAAGTATCATTGCAACTCCAAAAAATTTGTTTCTGAATTATATATTATGTTACTCTTCTTGCTTGAATCTAACAATGGATTCTTAATAACTAAAGGATCAAATCAAAATGTGTTATCTCAGATTAGCAAGTTCTTCTTTATATTGTACCATTCCAGTCCTTTTTTTTTTTGCATTATATTATTTTCTCAGTACCCTCATCTGTCCCTGTATTATAAAAATATTCACATGTTTACAGTTCCTTGAGCTAGTCACTGCATTTCATGACATATTTTGTTTGTTTTCTCTCTCTTTCTTCTTGTATGAATATTAAATTGTGAGTTCCTCTGGTATTTGTGGTACTCTTATTTTTGGGGGTTATAGTTAATTGCTTCATTTACTTCACCTTGAAGATATATCTTTCAGCATTCATAGTGGCAGTTGATATTAAGTACTTACTCTCTGCCAGGGATGGTTCTATGTGCATCATTTAATCTTTATAACTAACCAATAAAGTTCATATTATTCTGTCCATTTTGTAAATAGCTGGAGAAATTGAAGCTGGGAGAGGGCCAGTAACTTGCTCAGGAAGAGGGACAGAACTGGAAAGCAGTGATATCAGGATTTGAACCAATTAGTTTGGCAATAGAACCTGGAATCTTAACCCGGCATTATGTGTTCACTCCGTTGAAGATGATTTTGTAGACATATATCTCCTCTACTGAAATGTGAATGCCTTATACTCAGTGACTGCTTTTATATTTTTAGTCCTGAGCCTAGGGCAGTGCTGCACTTAAAGCAGATGTTCAGTACATATGTGCTGAATAAATGATGAAGAGTCAAACATTGGCTCATCCCCAACTTTTCACATCATTGGGAAAAAATCATTGACCCTTCTTGAAAATGATGTTCCTCCTCATATGCAAGGTTGGAATTATAGCGCCCACCAACCTATTTCAGAGTGCTGATGTGAGAAATAACTGAGATAATGTAAATGTTTGAAAATATTAATATCATACAAATGAAAGAGAATAACATTTTATAAGTGGCAGTTCAATAAGTCAAATAATATGTAAAGGTCCACTATGTGCAAGACTCTATTACGGTGGCTTTTAGAGATACACAATGAATATAATACAGTTCTTACCCTGCAGGTGCTTAGAATCAAGAATCATCACCTAATAATTATAAATGACTTTTCTAGTTATGCAGGCTTAATAGAGCCTAGATCACCTAAGCCAATAGTAACTTGAGTCACTAATTCATTTATTTTTTCATTCATTTAACAAATACTGCCTGTGCCCACAATGTGATAGGCACTTTCTTCAGCCCTAAAGATACAGTGATGAAGAAGTTAGACAAAGCCCCTATTATGTGAAGGGGAAAGATAACAGAAATTATAAACTCATATCATAGAAAAATAAAATAAAAGAATAGAGAGTTATGAGATAGGTGGGGCTATTTTAATTAGGCTGTCTCTTATTTGAGAAGGTGATTAAGATTTAAATTCTTAGGTAAACATCACTAGATTTTATAATACGACATCCTTTTGGCATGATCGTTGATCTAACAAGGTATAGTAGATACTGTCAGTGGTCTGCCAATATTCTCTTTGATCCCTTCACCATTTCTGTGCATGCTTATTTGGTTTAGAATGGCCAACATCTATCTATATCTTTAGGTTTCTAGGACACACTTTGCTGGCTCACACCATAAAACAGGAAGCATCTGGCCATTAATGTTCCTCCAAGGCAATCCTTAATAATATGAATATGGGGTTATAAATACTCTGACTTTCTCTTATCCTTTGAACAAGATAACTCTGAGGCATGCACTTTACACCATTTCCCAGTTGTAAAGCTTTAGTTTCCCACTCTTGCAGCTGCCTTTACATTGTTCTCTTCCTTGCATTGAGCAGCCAAGTAATTCCTGAGCAGTAGTGTGATGGTAGCTGCTAGGTTGGCTTGTTACACTTCCATAGATTTGGCTGCTAAGGAGAAAACAAGCCCAAATGGATTTAGAGAGCTTATTATTTACACAGAGAGAAAAAGCAAGATCAACTTGGTGTCAGTTTCCCCCATCCCAGGATGTCATGAAGCACTTTAGAACCAGAGGGGCCAAATGACAGACACACGAGTAGTGAGTCACAATGTCATTGTGGAATCAACTCGAAGTTACAGCCGAGCAGTTTTATAGTCTAGGGCTGTACTCAAAAGGAAAGCAAAGTAGGAAGTTTCATGCCTCACCAGAATCAGAGAGGCAGATGAGAAACTGCTTCATAATGGCCTTCTGTAGGACGGGTTTTCTTCTGCAAGATAGGGGCATGGATGAAAATGGTCTTGTGACAACTTTTCACAAGACTGCTTATCTCTTCATGTTCTAGGGTGGATCATAGGCTGTTTCACTAAGACTTTGATCAGACTGTACTTGAGCCTTGCCTGTGTGGCCTATGTAGAGACATCCAGAGTCACCATAGCACTGTTGTGGAGACATTCCCCTATAATTTGTTACATCTCCTGTGATAGTTAATTTTTTATGTGTCAGCTTGACTGGGCTAAGTGATGCCAGGATAGCTGTTAAAACATAATTTCCAATTGTGTGTGTGATGGTGTTTCCAGAAGACATTAATATTTAAGTTGGTGTATTGAATAAAGCTGATTGTCTATGTGAGTAGACATCATCCAATCTGTGGAGAGCTGGAATAGAACAAAAAATAGAGGAAGAGTGAATTTGTTCTTTCTGTTTGAGTTGAGATGTTTATCTTCTATTGCCCTATGACAGAGGCTTTCTATCTTGGTCTCCCTTTGGATACAGCTGCAGATTGTAAAACTGCTTGGTTGTAATTTAGAGTTGGCTCCTCAATGATATTGTGATTCACTGCTCACGTGATGTTGAAGGTCCTGTTGTCGAATTCTCTGGTTCTCGGGTCTTCAGATTTGAGAACCATTGGCTCTCATGATTCTTTGTCCTTTGAACTTGGACTGAATTTCACCACTGACTTTCTGGTTCTCCAGATTGCAGACTGTGGAATTTCTTGGTCTCTATAATTGTGTGCAACAATTTCTATAATAAATCTCCTTTAATCTCTACCTTTATTTCTATATCTATCTCTCCATCTCTATATTTCTATATTTATGTCTATTTTCTGTTTCTGTAGAGAACCCTAATACACCCTCCACCCTCCAACTCTACAAAGCTCCTTACTTCCTGCTTATATTTCTGTACCTCCCAAATACCCTTAGTCTCAGGTCAGGAGACCCAACCAAGACATAAAATTACATATACAATCACATCGAAGAAAGCTGAGTATGCAGAACTGTCAGAAGGTTTTTGTTCTGTTGTTGGTATAGTTCTGAGCCTGGGCACAGAATTTGCAAGATTCACCTTGATTTCATCTATAGAATGCACATTTGTCTTTGGAAAGAGCAAACTATAAGAATAATAACTCCATTTCACAAGATATTTATTTTGAGAAAGATATAATCCTTTTTTTCTCTGAAAGAAGAACATGACTTTTAAATGACAACTTTTAATATGGATATTTAAACGAGTGAACAAGGGAAGTTAGCATCATTCTAAAGAAAAAAGTAAAGCAGATGTGTGCAGGTGTCAGTGTAGACATTTACAAAAGGATTGTGTATGCAAAGTTGGAGTAGGGCTCATGAAAAACCTATGATAGAAAAAGATCTTTTTTTAAGCAGAAGATGTACTTTTTCCTAGCATTACATAAACCTGCCATGCACAGGTGGTTTTGGCAGTGGGGAGTTCTTGCATATAAATATTATTATTCAGGTCCACATTTAAACATACAGATTTTACATCTCCTAAGGATTCCAGTATTTGAAACTACTCTTTGAATTTTATTATATTTCTTCCTATTAGCTATATCTGGAACAATGATGATGATAATAATAGCTAATATCTATTGTATGTTTATTTTGTGCTAGCAAAATTCTAAGTGCTTTTTGTATATCAATTTCTATAATTCTCATATTAACCTATAATGCAGGATCTATTGTCATCCCCATTTTTCATTTAGGAAACTAGAGCATAGAAAGACCAAGTTATCTGCTTAAGATCAAAGAGCTAATAAATGGTGAAGACAATATTTAAATTCACTTAACTTGACACATCTTTGATCTTAAACTTATATTTCACCTGCTTCTTTTATTTTTTATTTTTATTTTGTATTATTATTAAAAATTATTGGGGTGATATTGATCAAAAAATCCAATAAGTTTCAAGTATACAGTTCAATAGTATGTTGTCTATATATATATTGCATTGTGTATTCATCACCCATAGTTAGATTTCCTTCTGTCGCCACATATTTGACCCCTTTAATCCCTATCTACCTCCCGCCTCCCCACTTCCCTCTGGTAACCACTAGTCCACTGTCCATGTTCATGAGTCTCTGTTTGTTTGTCATGTTTGCTTGTTACTTTTAGATTTATATCCCACATATGAGTGATATCATATGGTTTTCAACTTTTTCTGTCTGACTTATTTTGCTGAGCATGATTATCTCAAGATCCATCCACGTTGTTGCAAATGGCAGTATTTCAACTTTTCTTATAGCTGAGTAATATTCTATTGTATATATGTACCACTTCTTTATCCAATTATCTATTGTAGGATACTTTGGTTGCTTCCATGTCCTGGCCACCATGAATAATGCTGCTATAAACATTGGGGTACATATATCTTTGTGAATAATTGTTTTCAGGTTTTTTTTGGGTAAATACTCAGAAGAGGGATTACTGGATCATATGTTAGTTCAATTCTTAGTTTTTTGAGGAAACTCCATACTATTTTCTATAGTGGTGGTACTAATTTGCAGTCCCACCAGCAGTATAGGAGGGTTCCTTTTTCTCCACATGCTCTCCAATATTTGTTATTACTTGTCCTATTGATGATAGCCATTCTAATAGATGTGAGATGGTATTTCATTGTGGTTTTAATTGCATTTCCATAATAGCTAGTGAAGTTGAGCATCATTTCATATGTCTGTTGGCCATTTGTATGTTTTCTTAGGAGACTTGTCTGTTCAGGTCCTCTGCCATTATGTATAGTGCCAAGTGGGTACTAGACTAATCTGGAGGATCACTTTGCAAATTATATTAATGTTTAAACACTGTGCTGCATACCAGAAACTAATATAAAATAATATTGAATGTCACTCTAATTAAAAAAATAAAATAAATAAATTAAGTTAAATTAAAAAAGAATTCCATTAAAAGAAATAGATATGTGTAAAACTGAAAAGGCAAGATCATTTAAAATAGACTTACTTAACATATGTTAACTTCTACATGCAGAAATAGTTGAGATTTGGCCTCAAACGGTAGGACTAGATAGTGCTGATAAAATCATATTGTGATGATTAAAAACAATAAAAACTAATTTAAAAATGTACCATTTATTTTGAGATAAAAAAGAACTAATAAAAATTCAACTCTTTCTAAATTCAAAGTGTATTAATTTCTCCTCACATTGATAATAACTCGGTGTTTAAAAAAATTAGTTCCTGATATCTGTTTGAACTCAAAGTTATTAATTATTAAATTGTAGTTAATACATAAAATAAAGGGGAAAAGATTAGCTAGATGTCAGTTTGCCTGAATCCAAAAACCGGAGCTCAGAAACATTCTCCTTGAGACTGCAGAAGGGTGATTGTACTGGATTCTCAAGATTCCAGTGGGTAGACTTAGGGCTGAACATTAGCTTAGCCAATTTTGTTGGATTTTCTTTAACATCTGTGATCCTTAGGAGCCATATTTTCCAGCAAGCAACATATAGGTGGGTTGGAACATATTAAAATAACTATTTTTGTATTAGATAATTTATTGTAAAGATAAAGCAATGTTAGAAGGGAGAGGCAGATGGGCTGAATCGAACTCATGATAATAGGAAGAGAAGGTCAGCAGGGATATATATACCTGAAAAAAGATCTTTGAGATTCTAACTTCTGACTACTAGTGATAACTACTAGAGTTAACATTATTTAATAAGTATAGACATAGAATAAATTATCTGTTTGACATTCATCTTATGATTCAATAATAATTCTTCTTTGTTAATGGCCAGTACCAAAAAAAAACCTCCTATTAATCTTCTTGTAAGACATTGACAGACTTTTGTACCAACAAAAGTTTTTTAGTAGTATGCAATAGAAATAAATGCCAGCTAATCTTAGCAGCATAGAAATTGATTAGCAAGATATTAGGAGATCTCTGCATAGTCAGGAGACTGGAGAATCAAACTAAGTGCTTAAAAGTAGGAGTTATATGCAAGCCACACTTCAGCACTGGCCTAATGATGAAACTCTTGCTGCCTTCACTGAGTATCAGTTGCCGTATTTTGTACTCTGCCAACTACTCAACCTTGTAGCGACTGCTACTGCTAATGCTGACAACTACAGAGACTAGCTTCCGAATTAAAGTCTGATATGGATGCATGTGATCAGCACAGAGCAGGCTCATTTTTAAGTCGAACTTCAAGATTTAAAAATGGGAAGTGAATGTCTTATGTTTTCTAACTTTGGGGATGGGAATCTATTTCTCCTGCTATGAAGACATATAAAGTATTGAATTGTCCTACATAGGAAGAATGCTGAGATGCTAAGTTGCTAAAAAGAATTATGATTGCCTAGTACATGACATCTTTATGTAAACTCTTTTTGAAGAGCTCTGGCTTCTGGCCTCGTCAGAAAACCAAGTTAAGTAGTCTCTATATTTACTCCAAGGATTCTGACTGGTATTATAACTCTGTTTTTCAAATAATGGATCTCTCATACACACTGTCATGATCTTGAATGAAAATTTCCTACACTTATTCATATAGAGGTAGATATCAGTAACTATCAATATTGAGAGAAATTAATAATAGAATGTTTGACAATAGTACTTCTTGTCAATATGAACATGGGAAATTAGCAAATGCTAAGACTAATTTTTTTAATTCTTATTTTTCAATTAGCATTGACATTCGACATTATTTTATATTAGTTTCAGCTATATAGCAGTGTTCAGACATTAATACAATTTACAAAGTGATCTCCAGATTAGTCTAGTACCCACCTGGCCTTATACATAGTTATTACAATATTGTTGACGATATTTCCTATGCTGTACCTTACATCCCTGTGACTATTTTGTAACTACCAATTTATACTTCTTAATCCCTTCACCTTTTTCACTCAGCCTCCCAAAGCCCCACTTCCATCTGGCAAACAACAGTATGTTCTCTGTATCCATGAGTCTGTTTCTGTTTTGTTTGTTTATTTATTTTGTTCTTTAGATTCCACAAATAAGTGAGATCATATGGTATTTGTTTTTGTTTGTCTTGTTTCACTTAGCATAATACCCTCTAGGTCCATTCATGTCATCGCAAATGGTATTTTTTATAGGTCAGTGTTCCATTGTACATATGTACCAAAAATTTTTTATACAGTCATCTACAGATGGACACTTAGGTTGCTTCCTTACCTTGGCTATTATAAATTGCTCTACAGTAAACATAGGGCTGCATCTATCTTTTCAAACTAGTTTTTTGGGTTTATAATGATAAATACCCAGAAGTGGAGTCACCAGGTCACAAGGTAGTTCTATATTTAATTTTTTGAGGAACTTTTAAATCATTTTCCATAGTGGCTGCACCAATTTGCAATCCCACCAACAGTGCTTGAGGGTTCTCTTTTCTCTTCTTACTTGCCATGTTTGTGTTTGTTGATTTACTGATGATAGCCATTCTGACAGATGTGAGATAATAATCTCATTGTGGTTTTTATTTGCATTTCTCTGATGGTTAGTGATATTGAGCATCTTTTAATATGTCTATTTGCTATCTGTATGTCCTCTTTGGAGCAATGCCTATTCAGGTCTTCTCTATGGCTAAGTTTTTATAAAGAAAAGAGGTGATATAATATTTTTTCCTTGTATATTTTATCCATAGTCCCGATTCTCTCAGTTCTTTTTAAACGTATTTCTGAAATGTCCTCAAAGCAATAAGAAGAAAATGATGTATTATGTTGACCAGTACATTAAATTTTCTTTGTAAGTGGAGTATACCCAATTTGGCAGAAAAGTTTTATATCATCAATGATGAATTTTCATTGGTTATAATGTCCAAAATTATATAAACATAGTGTTGAAATTTGTTCTCTAGCTGGAATCACTAATAATTTCTTTAAGTGATTGTTTCCATAACACTGACAAAGGAAAACTGCTCATTCAACAATATTTGTGCAAAATGATAGTTGAGTTGATATTGGTGATGCTTCTGTAATTTCTTTTGTATACTTAATTAAACTAAATAACATATAACAAGCTTATGAAGACAAGGCCTTAGTTAGGCAAGAATATAGAGTTTAGATTCAAATAGATTTGTTTACCAACCCTGGATCTTCTACTCAATAACTTCCTTACTTAATTGATTTAGTCTTTCTAAGTCTTTTTTACCTGAAAAAGTGAGAATGATAATTGTTATAGACCAAATGTTTGTCTCCTTCTAAAATTTATATGTTGAAATCCTAACCTTCAGTGTGATGGTTATTAGGGGTAGGGCCTTTGATGGTAATTGGGCTATGGGAGGGAGCCTTAATGAATGGGATTAGTGTCCTTATAAAAGAGACTCCAGAGAGCTCTCTCATCCCTTCTACCATGTAAGGACACATTGAAAAAATATCAATCAATGAACAAGAGACTAGGCCCTCACCAGATGTTGAATCTCTCAGAGCCTTGATCTTGGACTTTCCAGCCTTCAGAACTATGATAAATAAATTTCTGTTGTTTATAAGCCACTCAATTTATGGTATTTTGTTATGGTGGCTCAAATGAACTAAAACAGTAGTATCTTTCTTAAAGGATTATGGTGGGGACTAAATGAGAAAATTAATGTAAAACACATTGCATACGTACTGGCACTTTGTAATCTCAATAATGGTGATGGTTATTTCTATTTTTAGTTGAGGATACTTTCTTGCAAACAAGGAATAATAAGTCATATGAAAATATCTTTAAGATGCTATTACACAGACTTTTTTCCTCCCCTAAAGGAAATGAAGAAACATTGTTTGGAGACTCCAAATTCTTTATAAGGTTATCTCAGTCATTTTCTTTAAGATGACATTAGGATGTACATATCAAAGTAACCATCGAGAAAGCTAAGATTGAATAAGCTAAGCAGAGGCAGGTAACCATGGGGTTAGAAATGGTCAGATATAAACAGTATAATTATCACAATTACTGAATAATTATTTGAAACTCAAGTAGCCAGACCAATGGAATTCCTGTGACTTTGTGGGTACTGATCTGACACACAGAATGTCTTAATTCTCATACAAGAAATTTGGTAAACAGAGCAGTTTACTTTAGAGAATGTTGCACTTTAGAAAATGACACTGTTTAATACCTTCACAAGAGGCAAGAGGGGCCGGGGAAGAAGAGTGGGAAGGAGGGCGGGAGGGAGGGAGAGATTACAGTGAAAGTTAAAAAGACATAGAATTTCACATTAAGGAGCTCGGCTTGAAAATCTCTCTGGCACTTACTAGCTAGGTGTGTTATTTTACCTTTTTCACTATTATTATTAAAACAACAATAAAATGATAGTTTTCAGAAAAATTGCAATGAGGATTAGCTATATTCAGGCACATGAGAACCCTTAGAATAGTCTGGGTAAATACTGGGTGCTCAATAAATGTTGAATCTTGACATGCTATATTACTCTAGATAGCTATCATTATACATTTTTTTCTGATCGATCAGTGCTTGTGATAGACAGGTAGCTAAGAAGTTTGAATATCACTTGATTATTGAAATAAATTTAAGCATTTTGCTGCATTTTTATTTATAAGAGTTAAAGCATTCTAAAAGATTTTCAATGTCAGTACCAAAAGTCAATGAATTTTTTTCTAGAAATAAATCAAATGTTTTTCTCCTAAAAGTCTGTGTTCCTCTTTTCCCTGCCTTCTCACACTTTATTTGTCCTAATACCTAGATATTTTTATTATATTTGAACTCTTTCTGAAAGCCCAGCAACCATTTCTACAAAAGTTCCTTTTGCATGTATTGTTTCTCCTCCTGACCTCCTCTGTGAAATGCAGTTGAAGTATTTATGTGTGCCACGCTTCACAAAGTGGAGAGCAAGAGGGGCCACTAACATTCATTCCCCAGTTGATATAAGTCAGTAGAAAAAAAAAGATAGCCCAAATAAATTACTTAGGAGAATGAAAATCAATGACATCTTTTATCAAATGCCATTAGCTCAGGCCTCCAAGTGTCAGGAAGAAGACATCTAACACATTTGGCCTACTCAAGTGAAGGACAAAAAATGCTCTTTCCAGGGGCACCAAGGCCAAGGGATCTCTGGTAAAATAAAACCAGGTGTAAGGTGCTGACTGGAGCTGAAGTCCTGTAATTCCTTTGATTATTCACATGGATGATCTCAATAAGAACTCAACTCCTAATGACAGAGACTGTTAGTAGAACTGTTTGCTTTTAGAGGTAACAGAAAGTTGATGAAGTCCAGGAAATTAAGCACACTACTAATGTGTTCTTTTGTACATCTGTGGTAGTTTTCAGAAAAGAAAAATATCTTCTAAGATAGATAATGGCTTCTTCCTTTCCTTTCTCCTCTGTAGTTATTTACTGGCTTATTATAGAATAGAAGCCTAGTTAGAAAACAGTTATTTAAAAAAAATAGACCTGAAGATTCTCTATAATGCAGAAACTCATAGTCACAGCCAATGCCCCAAGCAAACAGAAGGGGAAAGTTTTTAACTACTGCTTGTTTCCCATGAGATTTTAAAGTACAACTTCAAAGTATTAATTACAGTCAAGTTTGATGAAACCAAAAGGCAAACTATTGTGTTGATTCAATTTTATAAGGGACTAAGATTTTAGTGAAAATTTAATTAATTTCCTTTTTTCCTGCAGGTTAAATTACTATAGGTATACAGTGAATTTGGGTAACACAGGCCTCATTCATTCATTCATTCATTCATTCATTTAGAATGAGTTTTGCAAAGTTGCCTTAGAGAATTTCCAAATTGAAAAGTAGAGATATGGATGGTAGTGCTTCTAAATAGAGTATTTCAAAATACATAAACTGTAGATGGATCAACACAAGTCTCTTGTCATCCATGGGAAATAATTTAAAAGCGCATACTCAACCGATAGTGGGTCAGGGACATTATCTTCATAAGTAAGATATTACAATATTCTATTCTCCATTTTCACTATTAATTCTTTGTTACCTTAGGCAAGTCATCTGGAAAAAGGTATTTAATAATAAAAAGAGGTATGTGTCCTTTTTTTCCTAAGTTGGCCAAGGGCACATTTCACTGCTTGAGTTACTCTGTCCACTAAAAAACATTCAAACTCTGTGCTCCTGACCAGTTTATGTTGTGCTGGAAACCAAAGTTTAAAAGAATCTATTTGCTATTCTCTCTTTAGTTTTTGCTTGATAGTTTGAGACCTAAATTTATGCAATTATAATTTTAAGCCTATAACCTTATAGATAAAACTGATTTCTTAAAATATATTCTATCATATACATATTCTATGTATCATAATTTATTATGTTTTATGTATCCCTTATCCTTAATAGTGTTCTCTTTTCTTCTCTACATGATTTGGAATTACCTAAAATTGATTAGAAAATATTTTCTTTGAAATTTTATGGAAAGAGGATCCAAACTTTCTTTAGTTTCTCAAAATGGAGTACAACTTCCTTCCCATGCTTAAGGAGCATTGCTTTCTTTACTCTCCATCTCTGGACAACCTCACCCTTTCCAGGGTCTCAGTTACCAACTAATGCCTGTGACTCTCAAATTTATATCTCAAGCTCCTTCTTCTGAGCTCCAGGCATTCATATAAAAGACATTTTATACTAGCAGGTTCAAAACTAAATTTGTTTTTTCTCCCTTTCTCATATGTCCTACCCCATAATATGGTCTAACTTGCAACCCAACAAAACTCTCCACTTTTCCTTATTTTTCCACCCCTATATCCAGTTACCACTTTCCCTGGAGTCTGCTTTCTAAATCATTTTCATTGCCCTTTTCTTCCTTCTTTTCTGCTATCTTCATTTTCAAAAACAATCACCTAGTCCAGCAATCTCCAAAGAGGAGTACATATACACTTGACAATTCGCCATGAAAGTCAGAGAAAACATTTGAGAATGTCTATTTTTGTTTATTTTTTGAATTCTTTTAAATTTCTATGTGAACTTTATAACATATACTTTACATAAATATGTTAATACATGTTATAAAATATGCATAAGTAGGGAGTACATGCTCAATTTTTTACTGATAAAATTTCATACTCAAAAAGGTGGAAGCCACTGATAATTGTTGAAATCTTCTACCCAATTGCCTTGTACTTACATTCTCCAATTCATTTTGCAATTATTAAAAATACTTCCCATACTAATTGGATGGGATCAGACTTTATTTTTGGCAAGCAAAATTATGCCCTTCATTATCTACTCTAAATATACTTTTCTAGTTTCATCTCTCACCATTTTCTCCATTATATATTCTTTGCACAGGGTAAGAGAAGTGAACATTAGTATTCTTCCAGTTATTTCCCTACTTCATGACTACTTGTTGTTCTCTTTGGTCAGAGTCTAATTGTTCTTCACCTAGCAAATTCCTGCTCTTTCAGACTCTAATGGAAATAATTCCTTCCTGAAACCTTCTCTGCCTCAAAGCAGAGCTAGTTTTGTCCTTTCTTGTATACATGAAGCAATTTACTCACAGTGTTATTATAGTATGATTTAGATTTCATTTTAGATGTCTGTTCAACATTTTCTCTCTTCCTCTAGACTGTGTCTTTAGATTTGGTGTTATCCATCCTTATACTCTCCAACACTTCTAGTGCAGTGGTTACCAAGCAAGGCAATAAATAATATTTACTGCATATGTTACTTTAGTGAAAAATAAGAACTATAGTATCAGAGTATTTTTAAAAATTTCATATTATTTTAATATTTCGGCTAAGCATTAGAAGAGATTGGATTTTATGTTAAGAACAATGAAATAATCCAGTGTACCATCTTAAAACAAGAAATTTTTTAGTGTATTAATCTAAATAAGGTCTAATTTTTCTATTTTAGGGGCAACTTTAAAAGAGCATTTTTTAAAGCCTCTTGATAAGTAGATCTTTTCACAGAGGCACCTACCTATATAAAATATGTTTGATATTTTTATTTTATTTTATTTTACTGTGGAAAGAACACTTAACATGAGGTTTACCCTCTTAATGCATTTTTAAGTGTACAAATACATTATTGTTGGCCATAAGTACAATATCGTACTACAAATCTTTAAAGCCTATTAATTTCGCTTAACTAAAACTTTATATATATTGATTAGTAACTCCCCATTCTCCAACCCCTGACCCTGGCAACCATCATTCCACTCTGATTATATGAATTTGACTATCTTAGAAAGCTCATGTAAGTGAAATCATGTGATATTTGTCTTTTTTGTGACTGGCTAATTTCATTTAGCGTAATGTCCTCAAGGTTCACCCATGTCATCATGTATTACAGAATTTTCTTTTTAAAGGATGAATAATGTTCTATTGTATGAACATACCAGATTTTCTCTATCATTCGCTATTGATGAACATCTAGGTTATTTCTGTATTTTGGCTATTGTGAATAGTACTACAATGAATATAGAAATGTTAATATCTCTTTGAGATCCTGATTTCAATTCTTTTGACAAATATTGAGAAATAGAATTGCTGGATCATATGGCAGTACTATTTTTAATATTTTGAAGAACTTACATATTGTTTTCCACAGAGGTTGCACCATTTTGCGTTCTCACTAACAGTACGCAAGGGTTCTGATTTCTCTACATCCTCGCCAACACTCATCGTTTGTTTTTATCACAAAAATATATATGGGATTCCTACAACTAAATAGTAAAAGCAGAAATTAAAACTAATAATCAGATTAAAAAATGGGCTAAGAACTTGAATAGATGTCTTTCCAAGGAAGACACACAATGGCCAACACATACATGAAAAAATGTTCAATGTCACTAATCATCAAGGAAATGCATATCAAAATCACAATGGAAATATCACCTTGTGCCTGTCAGGAAGGCTATTATAAAAAATATGTATGATATTTAAGCAAACACTGAAACTATTCCCTATTTTACCAAAACTCAATGAGGAAGAAAGGGGTGGACCAAAGATGTGAACTGAGGGATTCTCACTTTTCCAAGTATACTGAACCAACAGTGAAGGACTTCCGATAGGTACAGACCATTGTTCAAAAGCCATGAACTCTCAAACTATTTGTTTTTTTCCTCTTCAACTAGAGTAGATTCAGCTGTTCATTGATAATCTCAACAAATATGATGGAACATATGCATGTTCTGTTTCCATAGAATGTACCAGGCAGTATGTCTTACAGAGCTAGATCAATGTAGACAAGAGTCACCAGCATATCCAAGCAGATCAAGGATGGCCTAGCATTCATAAAACTCATCATTTACTTTAAAACATAGTGCTAAAATTTATTTACCCACTTAACATTTCAATTTTTGCAGCAATATTAAAACTACTCTCAACAGATTGCATTAACACAAGCTTAAGTACTATGAGGAATGGTCTGATAGCCAGAGAAAGTCTCACCACAAAGTATTATTTGCTTGGAACTTGCCAGGTCCCAAGAAAGGTAGAGACTATTCAAAGAATAATAAAGAAAATTACTAAGAAACAGTCATTTTAGTTTGTCTCTCATAGGAAAATTTTTGTTGAAAAGAGAAGGAGGGGGTGTTTGTATGTTAAACATCTTACATGTATATTGTATTTTCATGACTTCTCATCTTCTTCCTTTTTTTTCACTTTCCATATACCTCACATATTGTTTACCTTTTCTAATAGTCAGGCAAGGCATTTTATTATGGGAAGCTATTCTTTTAGTAATAAAGATATCCTTATTTCAAGTCATGTTTTTAGGATTCACTAAGGTTTTCTTTTTTCTTTTTAATAAGCTTTAATTTTTATAATAAGCATTCAAGTGCTGTTTTTTTTTTTTTTCTTTTCTGGCTAAAATTGCAGCTAAAAACCATTTTTACTTTGAAGCATTTCCTGAACTCTAAGGCAGAGGTAATTATTCAACTATGATCTCCCAGAACTTTATAAACATATCTATTAGGACACTCACTATATAGACTATAGTTATTTTTTATGTTTGATATCACAATTCTAATGTAATCTCTGTGAAGGTAATGTATTTTATTTATTTCTGTATTTTTCTCAATGCCTGACACTCAGTACATATTCAATAAATATTTATCGAATAAATAAATAGATAATTAAATACATAAGCATAAAATGTGATTTCTGTATTTCCCAGATCATCATAAACAATATCATGAACATTGCAAATACTCAATAAGTATATGGGAAATTATTTAGATATTTCATGGATAAGCCTTAGCTTTTATTGATTAAAACCTTACCTGCAATGATTGTTCCTTGAGCCTTTTATAGGCAGAGGGAGGCAATAGAAAAGCACTGAACTAAAAATTGGTTGTTAACTCTTGTTCTAGAATTTTTTTTTGATATGATTTTGAACAATTCACTTTTACATTTACAGACCTCAGTATCCTCCTATGTAAAATGTTGATAAGACTTGCCCTGCACTCCTCCTGGGTTGTGCTGAGAATGGAATGAGATACTCTATTTCGTAAATAAAGGGGCCCAGCACAAAAGTACAGTGATAAATAGGCATCTAGGGTCTGCAATTTTGTTCCCTCCAAATTAACTTTCTCCACTGAAAAAATGATGTGAAACGCATTTTTTTTATATAGTAGTGAAACCAATTAGCAGTATAGATGAAACCTGTGTTTAAGGTCTGAAAGTACATGTTATTTAATATTAACTTAAATATTTTGATAAATTTAAGAAAAATAAAAAAGAATATATATACTAAAAGGTTAAAATTCTAGTTCATGGTAAATTCTGCATTTCAGGAAAGTGTTATAAAATCTAGATGTGTCTAAGCATCTGTTTTCCAGCCAGAAGTGATAATCAGGAGTTCTTACATATTTAATTTTATTTTTTCCACTGGAAGAAAATTCACATCCATCAATTCCAGATTCATAGCTATGTGGGAGATGATTAGGTTTGTGGCAAACTCCAGGTCCAGCATTTGACTGAATCAGGATTTTTGTTTCTTTGGCCATTTTTATCCTTTATGGGCCATTTGAATGTCCATATTCAAAGTTGTCTTCAAATTATGAAAGCAACTCTCAATAGAACTTAGCAAATTACATTCATTAATTATCTCAATATTAAAATTAAATTTAAAATTTAAATAAAATTAACACAAAATTTAAAGCAGACATCTACATGTATGTTTCCCTAGGAATTTCTGAAAAGCCTGGCATGAGAGCAACAGTAATTTATGACTTACTGGCAACCTGTATGAGTGTCTGAAATTGTTATTTAATTTAGGTTAAGATTGAACACAACTACTCTTGACTGGCTGTTAAATGAATGTCCATTCATTATTAAAAATAATATTTGAAGAGTAGCAGTTAGCAATTTTGATGAAACATACTCTATATTCAAGTAGATATTTCCCCAAAATATGTTTAAATATATATTTAGTAAAGTCTTCTGTCTTCTTATAGAAAGGTCATATTTTATATTAGTGAGTTCAGTAAATTAAGGACATTTTATGATGTAATCGAAAGTATGAGGATAACAATTATAAAGTACGATTTTGAAAAGAGTTAATATTTAAATTTGCATTTAAGCATTCAGTAATATTTTAGTTTTCAGGGGATATATTTCAACTCTAATAAATGCGAATTTGAGCATTAAATTGGTATTTATTGGGCACATATTGGACACTACTATATTAAAGGCATACTGAAAATATGGAGGATTCAGGAATGTAAAATGTATTTTATTTGCTTTCAAATACTTGCACTAAAATAGGAAGAATGTAAGGTAGAAGGTAATAAGAACCAAAATAGGTCAGCTTAAATACTAAAGATGTTTAAAAAACTACAATTTTACTTTTGACTGTAAGGGGATTCTATGAAAGTATTTTAACAAGTTTTTGAAGGACAAAATATCAGAACATATGACAATTGGGGAAGAAAAGCAAACCAGATGTAGGGTAGTTTGAAAAAATTTAAAGCAATATGTAAATATGAATTTGTGAAGCAAATTAATGGTGAAATAATTAGGAGAAATAATTAATTAAAAGCAAAAGATGTATCATAGTTTTGTTTTTTTTCCCAATAAAAAGCATCCAGATAGACTTAAAAATTTTTATTCATTTATAAGGCTTAGAATATCTAAGGATATCTAATTTGAAAAATGAGGACAGCTATACAATTAGCATGAAAGGAACTATACCACCCACTTCCTCCATTTAATTAGGTTTATGAAAATAATTTTCATGTCAATGCCTTTTATTGAAAAGCCTCATCCAATGTTATCCTTAGAAAAACTTAGAATCTAAGTCACAGAAGTCAGGAGAAAAAGTAAACTATGAAAATGTAAACTTTTCCCCAAAATAGGAGGAAAATAACAATGAAAGAAACAATAAAAATATTATCAACCATAGAATTTATAGTTTCAAAAGAGATTTGTGTAGTGGAAGCATGGATTTGAAGCCATATCATGGTTTTCCACCATTTCTACAGTTATCACTGTGACCTTATGCAATTAAAATTCTCTAAGTTTCAGTTTCCTTAGCTATAAAATAAAAATCTTGATGCCTACTTTACATCTTCCTTGAATTTTAATAACTTACCTAGTATATTCCTCAATTTAGATTGGTTAGTTTTAATTTTATTTTGAAATGTAATCCTTTTTTAGTTTGCAAATTTATTTCATCTTTTGCATTAGAAAAATTTCATTCAGTGGTTTTATTTTCTCTCTTATTTATTGTTTTTCCTGAAAATTTATGATGATTAAAGTTTAATATGTTTGCACAAATTTTCATTTAAACTTATAAAGTCACAGAGACTGAAGTTGATGTGTTACTGAAAATAATATAGAAATAATATTTTAAAAGGCATTTCAAAACTAAAATAGAAGTGGAAAATATGATGTATTTATTTAAGAAAATATGATGTATTTATTTAAGAACTACTATGGTTGTGTCTGTACTGAACATGTAAAGGCTTTTTTCTTCTCATTCTCTAACCAATGTAAAAACTATTTATATTGTTTTTACGTCATATTAATTTTTGTGATTAATCTAGAGATGATTTAAAGTGTACAGAGGGGGATGTGAGTCAGTTATATAGGGACTTAAACATCTATGGATTTCGGTATCTACAGTGGTCCTGAAACTAATGTCCTGTGGATGCCAAGGGACAACTGTATTTGATATTTACAAAGGGGCAGAGAAATGGAGAAGCTGTGACAAAGTTGATGTGAACATGTAAATGTTGTATTCTAAGATTTACCAACTGGAGAAATTAGAACGTTAGAACAGAACCAAAATTTTTCAAACATCGTCAAAAGAAAAATGATAACAAAGTTAACAGAAAAGAGTGGTGAATAAAGAATGCTAACTTTCTTATCTTTCAGAATAGAGAGTCACTTAAATTCTCCAGTATTGTAACATGGAGGGCAAAAATGAGCAAAGACATTTTTATATTTATATTTTCATTTTTTAAACATTAAAGGGGTCATTTAGTATATATTAACTCTTGAAACAAAAACATTTTATCTGAAATTCAGCATTTCATTCTCACGTCTTATATTTTAATTTCTAAACTTCAAAAAAATAAATTCTCTGCTGTTTAGTATAGTACTATGTTTTCATTTGAATGGGATTATCTCTTTGTACCTTCTGTATACATGTGTGAACAAATGTATGTTGTATTGTTCTCTAATTTTAGTGATTACTTGTTTTTGTTTACTTCCATTTTTTATAATAAGCATTATATGTTTAAAAACAATTTACTATTTCAAAAAAGAAATAAATTGAGGATCAGAGAAGTGAAATCATTTGTCAAGTTCACACCAAAATTTATTCTAAGTACATTTTTGGTGAAGCTTTAAAATAATTGACATAATACTTTACTTTTTTTTTTTTAAACAACAGTTCTCTGAATCACTAGTATTTGGCAAATATTTACAGTTGTAATTTTTTCTATTTTTTCATTTATTTTTAAAAAGATGGATAGAATGTGAATAGATTAATTTTTATTTTCATGTGTCTTAAAATGACCAAATAAGTATAATTAACAATTTTAGGGCATTTTACTTTAGATTTGATACAAGGATAGAAAGTTATAGCCTAAACATCCTTTTTTTTTAACATACACCTACCCCACACACCCACACACCCACACAACCACCCCACACCCATCACCCCATGCCCATATATACAGGAGAGAGGGAGGGAGGAAGAGAGGGAAAGAGAAGAGGAAAGAAGAGGAGAGGAGGGATAAGGGATGGAAAGAGCGGGGAGGGAGCTATAATAAAATCAAGGATAAATTAAGGGTTCTTGTTACTTATATCATCTGTTCCTTCTGATTCCATGAAACTCAATTTGAATTCTCTCTATAGATGTGTGTGTGTGTTTGTGTATATGTATATGAATGCATATAATTTAAAATTCAAATCTGAATTTATGTTCATAGTCTTTATCTATATACAAGGTTATAGAAACTAGAAGACAGGGCATATATTTTAGACTAATTTATTTAGACTACTTTTAAATTGTATTCAATATAGCAGTTTTATTTAAGCATTACTTAATTATTACTGAAAAAGTATTACTGAATTATCCTGTAATCTACAATTCTCAAGTGAGGAGACAAATATCCCATCAAGCTAAAGAGTTGGGAATCTAATTTCAAAGAACAAAACGTGCTTTTAATAAACTGTGACAAGACAGGGAAGAGAAAAAAAAAGATTTAGGAGGCAAAGATCTGAGTTTCAGACTAATGAAAACATTCAATCTGTGTGTCACGAATAAAAGAGAAAAGAATATGGTGAGTAAAGGCCGACCTATAAGAATACATTTTTTTTACACCATAGCAAACTCACTTAAAATAACAATGAATCCCTGGTAAATATTTATCTTACAAAGAAATGCAATAAAATGATTAAAAGATTAAACTTTCAATGCAACAGCACAATGAAACCAACCTAGACAGAGGAATACAATTCATACAGTACAAATTTAATACCTGTTGAATAACATCACATGTGTGCATATACAGGCACATGTACACAGTATAAAGATGGCTTGGCTGTGGGCTGCTTCCATTTTCCAAACTCTGCTATTTGAAATTTAAATCACAAGTTAAAAATTCTGCTTATAAGTAATGTATACCCATTATAGAAAACTAAAATTGCCAAAAATAGAATTAAGGAAAAAATTACATATTTAAAATAATCATTGTTAATATTTTTGTGCATTTACTTTGTATTGCTCTTCTTATTCTAAAGGTTTGCACCAGTTTATGCAGCACTGTATGAGGGTATCCCTTACCCTATAATTGAGTTAGTGTTGATTATAATTTCCCATATTTTTAAATTTATTAGACTTTAAAAGCCCCTTTTTATTCATTTTGTTTATTCTTGATTATATTGACATTGACAATTTTACATGTATAATGTATTTTTGCACATTGTCAACTATTTATTTTCTTTTGATATTTTACTCTTATTCTCTGTTGTGCTTTTTATATAAGAGGCTCATTACTTTTGTCACATTTTTTACTTTACTTTCTTTATTACTATTTTTTCTTTGATAGTAATTTTGTTCTTCTAACCATGCAAATATTTATTATTTATTTGTTGTCTAGATTTTTTTCAGCTGCTAAATATTGACAGTATTCTATTCAAGTTTCCACACACAGATGTGTTTCCATTTCTCCTAGTATTAATAATAATGCTGCTGCTGTTAATGGCTAGCATGTATATAGTGCTTTCTGTGTGTTTGACACGGTTTAAAGTGCTTACTATATTATATAATTTGATCCTCACAAAAATCCAATGAGGAAGTTCCTATTATTAAATCCACTTTTCAGATAAGGAAATAGAGGCACAGAAAATTTAAGTAACTTGCTCAGTGTTACTCATCAGAATTCCAACCCAGACAATATGGCCCTAGAGTCCATGTTTTCCTTTATGGCACTTTAATATGATTGCATTCAGTATCTAGATGTTTATGATAAGCCTATTTTCATTAGTTATGGGATCTTTGAATCTGTTTAGTGTGATTGAGCAGGCTAAATAAACTCTGTGAATTACTAATAAGTACATACTTTATTTTCTCAAATTATTTATGTTAGCCATGCTCTATTGAATCACTCTTTTCCTTTTCTTCATGACACTTAATATTGTTATCTCAGACAGATACCATAGAAATTCCATAAAGATCCTTTCCAGTCATTCTAACATTAAAAAGCCAACGCACCGCACAGGTTACTTATGTGGAAGAGTTGTTTTAACTTAGACTCTTCCAATCTCCCTCCTCTCTCTCCTCTGTCAGTAAATCCCATTGTCTTGCTGCTGAGCTCTTTAGCTCAGTGGATGATGACCTTGCAGGTAACTTCAGGACAGGTTATTCTGTGCTACTTTCTGTGGTGTCCATTGGACTTGCTGGAAACTCACACATTTTCTCATATAATACCAGGTGAACATTTAGATCTCCTCTGCTGTACTTCTCTATTCTGCTTTTTCCATCAATTTTCTTTCAATCACATTCTTTCTCTTTCCCTCATTCTCTCTCTCTGTCACTCTCCTCCCCTCACTTCCTCTCTGGCTTTTGTTTACACAGACTGACAAGGCTGAGGAGTGGTTTGGATGATAGTTGTGGCAGCAAATCCGTTTCACTTCCTCTTACAGTAAGCCCTGGGAACAATGTCTGGCTGCTGCTATTTACTTCGATCTTTTTGGAATGTAATATATGTATTATCTTTTTGCTTTAGCTTTGGGTTGTAACTGTCAGTTTTGGGTTAACCAGAAATGTCTCGTAATACATTTACACATTTTTGCCCAGTATATTTTGGTTTTATTTGTGCCAGCCCCACATATTTTTATATTTGGTTAGTGTGCTTCATTGGTGTATGCTCAGGCTTTACTATGCTTTTTAAAGGTATGTTTCTTATAAGCAAAATAAAGTTATATTTTGTAAGTCAGCTGAAACACTTGTCTTTTATGGCTCAGCGAAGTAGATAGTGTGCCCAAGGTCACACCATTAGTGAGAAGAGACATTGGAATTCTATTCCACGCGTGTGTGCCTACAAAGACCATTCCCCTAAGCACATTTCTTAGTAATTTCTCTAGTAATGTGGGAAATATCATCTTGATCTCAATTTCACTGATTATTGTAATGTTTTTCAAACATTCACAACTGAAGCTTTAATTGTCTAATTCAAGGATAATAATATAAGTTTTGATTAGATGAGAATACTAATACAATTCATTTCCTGCCACTTCTGCCCACACAGTTCTCAATCTCTTTTGATCTTTGCTTTTCTAATTGATTTAATGGTTAAACTCATAAATCTTGGAATCAAAGAGGCTTTGGTTTGAATCTCAGATCTGGCACAATTTCATCTGCAAAATGAGGATTAAAGAGCAAAACCACCAAGGTAGAAATAAGTGTGAGCCCTGTATTAGTTAATTGATGTAATTGAAACACATTTGACCATGCCTGGAAAACTGGTGACACAAGCCCAATAAAAGTCTATTTGCATTTTGAGGTTGAAGATGCTTCTGGGAAAGAACTTAACCTGCACTGCTGGGGTTTAGCCTTACCTGAATATTTATAGTGATATTTAATTAATGATTAAGTCTAGCAAAATTTATTTACATGAGTGGGATATATTGTTTATCTTTTTGGGAAACAGCTGAATTTGACCTAAAATAAGGCCTAATGATTGTGATATTGAGCATAGCTTGTGGCTTTTATTCAAATCTGTTTTCAGTTCGGTTTCCTGAGAATATTTGATCCTAGAAAAGGGCTGAAAGTAAGTAAAATTTGAGGAGCTGTTTTGGAAAACTCTGAATTTTGAAACACAAGGAACACTATTTTTTAGCTCTTCAAAAATATATGTATGATGATTCTAAAGGAAGAGTGGCTTTTCCTTTCTTCTCAGTCCCCTTTTCCTACAGATGTCAGTGCCCGGTGGCACTGTTCCTGAATAGCAGCTTTGCCAGCTCCAAGCCACTTCTCTCAGGTGAGCAGTTATGACCCCTGGATACTCAGTGCATTATCCAGAGCTACAGCGACGAGCGATTAAGGGATAGTGAAGCCCAAAAGAACAGTAGGATAGAGCAAGTAGTCCTAGTGGCTGCAAGGTGTCATTTTGCCAAGTACAACAATAATAGCACCTGTGTGCTACAAAGCTACCAATGTTGAGTAGCTGGTGTCTTGCAGATCAATGGCGAAGCACCAGTACACAGGTTTATGAGTGTGGACTCCCGATCTCCCCTTCACATCTGCTAGATAGAACATTCTACACCTCAGTAAATGACAATTTTACCCTCCTGGGTGTTTGAGTCCAAAATTTCTGAGTCGTCCTAGATTTTTCTTTTTTTTCTCATCCTTCTTCTGATCCATCAGGAAATCACATTAGCTCAACATTAGAAAAATCAGCAGAATCCAAATCACAGCAGCACCCTTGTGCTGGTCCCCATCATCTCTAATCTGGATTATCACAGTCTTCACTTCACTGATCTCCTTGCTTTTACCCTTGCCCTTAGTAACGTATCTTCAACACAGCAACTAGAATGAACATTTTATTTTATAGTTTTAAATTTTTTATTAAGATATAATTGGCATATAACATTGTGTAACTTTAAGGTGTATAACATGTTGATTCAATACATTTATAGACTGTAATATGAATACCTCTGTTATGTGAGCTAACACTTCGATCATGTCTCATAATCATTTCTTTTCTGAAGTGGGAATAATTAAGATTGAATATCTTAGCAACTCTGAAGTTTATAATAAAGTATTGTGTATAATCACCATGCTGTGCATTAGATCTCCAGGATTTATTTATCTACTGGTTGCAAGTTTATACCTTTAAACAATATCTCCTCAATTCCACCCCTGACCCCAACCCCAGCCCTTAGTAACCACCATTCTACTCTGCTTTAATGAGTTCAGCTTTTTCAGATTTCATATGTAAGTGATATCATACAGTATTTGTCTCTGTATGCCTGACTTACCTCACTTAGCATATTGCCCTCACGGTCCACCCATGTTGTCAGCAAATGGCAAGATTTCCTTCTTTCTCATGGCTAAATAATATTCTGATTATATGTATATATATGAATATATATGTATATATATATACACATATGTGTATATATATGTATATATACATACATACGCATACATATATACCTCATCTTCTTTCTTTTCATCCACCTATGGGCACTTAGGCTATTTACATATCTTGGCTATTGTGAATAATGTGTAATAAACAGGGAGTGCATATATTTTTTTCAATATTCTGTTTCCATTTCCTTTGCACATAATGCAGAAATAGAATTGCCAGATCATATAGTAGTTCTATTTTTAATTTTTGAGGAAATTCCATACTGTTTCCATGATGGCTGCACCAATTTACATTCTCACCAACAGTGCACAAGTGTTTCCTTTTCTGAGTGTCTTCTCTAAGAAATATAAGATATACTCATTATCTCTTGTTTTCTTGATAATAGCTATTCTCAACCTTTTAAAGTGAAAGGTAGGTAGCTCATGTCCCTCTGCTATCCAGGGCCCTCCAAATGGTTCTCAGTCTTACCAAGAGTAAAACTTAAAGTCCTTACAAGTTATAAGACTTTATATGATCTGCTTTCTCTTGATAATCTTCCTGATTTCACCATTGATGATGATTATATTACTATATAATATGCAATATGTCACATGTAATAGTTACTATATATTACAATATATAACATGTAAGATATACCTCACAGGGTTGTTAAGAGTATTATATAAATTAATACATATGTAATACTTAGAAGAGGATCTGACACACAGTATGTACTCAACAAATTTAATTTATACTTATGATTGTGTCCTTATTATTAGTTAGGAAGGTGGAATCATGGAAATAAAAAGATTTCTAAACCAGGGGTTAGGGAATTGCAGCTCAGGAAGACTTGCCTAAAGCCATTGCTAGAATGTGGTAGAGCAGAGATCTTATCCTACATCTCTTGATTGACTCAGATTGCCCAATTTCTTTCTAACAAAATAATTATTAATATCCATTTTGGAAAATTACATCCTGTATTCATCTTTTATTTTATTTTTACTTATAAACTTTCCAAAATAAAGTGTTGAATAAAGTTCTAAATTGCATTTACTCAATATGATTATGCACCTATAATCATATGTTTGTAAATAAATGTTTCCATATCTCCTAAATATTATACTCTTCGAGGCAAACTACTGGGTAATTGTAATTTGTGATTCCATAATATTATAAATCCAGGTTAAAGAAAATAAATAAATACAGAGCAATGTTGATGAGTATTAATATATGCTTATTTGGTTGATCTATAGATATACTGACCAATAACTTAACTTGAAATTAAAATTTTCTATCATTTGTGTTGTTTTTTTGGTCTTTCTCTTTGTTTCTCTATGGGTTGTTTGTAGGTCTTTTTGGGTTTGTGATTCACATTTACTTACATTACAACACTTTATCACAATCAATTTCTAGATTTGACATTAAAATTTGCATCTCACAAAAGTATAGTCATTTCTTTTATGAGGTGACATTCATATGAGTAAAACACACTAACTCAGTTCAAGTGCTGTATTCAAACTAATAAGAACAAGATTTATATACTTTTTTGGCCAAGACTGTTTCTCAAATGCTTGAAATTAAAATAAATAAAACGCCACTAGCAAATGGAACCAAAATGATCAGCTCGATATAAACAACACTTAGGAGCAAGTCTATTTAGAAAGTCCATTCCAGTTATGTATATATCTTTGAGTGTGCTACAATATTATCTAGGCATTTGCATTAATTTAAAAACATTGATATGCTGCTAAGTTGACATTGCAGTACTCTTTTCCTCCTTAGTTTTAAATTTCCTATATTTAGTGACCTGGCTATCAGGGATAATGATCATTTTAGTTAAGGTGAATGACTATTTTTCAAGGTATGAAAAGTTGCATTTTTTTCATTCTAACCATCTAAGATGAGCATAAATATTAAACCATAGAGGACGTTGCTGGCTTCTGTGATTGTCAGTGCAGAGGTACAGTGATGTAGCGCCGACGACAAAAAGGAGAAAAAGTACAGACTGGTATCATTTTTCCCCCAGGGTTCCTCCATACCAACACTAGTAGCAACAGCCTCAACATATTAGAATATTATTATACTTTCATTTGCTTGCTTAAGTTCAGACAAAAGAAATTTTCTATACTGCCTAAATGGCAGAGAATTTTCACCTCCAGAATCTTAAATGGTAGAAGGAGGGTTTACCATGGAAGAGGTGATGATTTTAAATAATTAGAAATGTTTTCCAGCAAGAACCTATTTGACAGTTATAATATTATAAATCCAGAGTAGTGGATTTTTGGTGTTTCCTTTTTTTAAGGATATATTCATTTGTATAAAATTAAAATTTTTCTTTAGTTGTTCATGTTTCACCAGCATTTACCCTAAAACATTAAATATCACTTTTCTCTATTATCCTTTCTCCCCAATTTTGAGATATCCCACAACCTCTGCTTATTGTTGCCTCTAACTTTTCTTTCCATGATCAAACTCTGAAAGAATGGTGCATTTATTTTATATCATCATTTGTATCAGTTATTTCTCAGACCTTGTATGTTTTGGTTTTTATTTCTTCCAGTATCTAAATTCTTCATTTGCTGTGGCTTTAAATGTATTTCTAACTGCCAAAGGGATAAAAAAATCTCTGGCCTCAAATTTTGAAGGTTACAAATTTATACCATTTCCCATTAGAGGCTCCATTGGAAGAGCCAAGTAGACAAATGATCTCTGTGGGAAATTCAAGCTTTTTGATTTTATGGTTTTAGATAAAAGTTCCTTGGAGCTTCTTGAAGTATATGCGCATTTGACTATAGTGATTAAAATCAGTTTACATTTATCACTTGGGAATTGATGTGACATTGGGACAGAGGCAATGGTGAGCAAAAATTGTGCTGCTACATCAATTTCATATTGAAACAATGTGATAGCTACTTACCCAGGGACTTTTAAATACTTGTGGGATGGAGTATGCTTTAAATGTGTGATAAATTGATATTGGAGAAAGCTTTGTAAATTTAAATGTAAAAATGATAGCCAAAATAATTTTTAAGTGTAATTTTATATAAGTAGAAGAGTTTTGCTATATACTTTTTTTCTGCTGAACATTATCTTTAGGGCAGATTTTCTTCCTTTTATCATAATGCTTGGAAAAGTAATTCTTGAAATTTTTGTTAAAGTTGCAATAGATAAATTTATGAATATAATATTATGTGATGTCAGGAACCCAGAATTCTAAGTATCCGATTCTATACTGTGACTGTTGCTCATCATGCTCATGATTCACGAGGGACAAAAACAGGCTAGGCCACACATTTTATTATTGTTAATTTCAGATTTGATCTTAGGCAAGACTTATTGAGTCCTAATGGAAGGACTCAGTAAAACCAACACGTGGAAAGTTTATACTTTTCTTCTACTTTATGTCTAAACCTGGGATTTAACATTCTAATTGGGATGGAAAACTATGTTTGGACTATGGAGGCTAGCAAGAAGAGAAGACACAGATGGACTTCATTTATTGAGGACCAGCCCTAAACCCAGTCTTCCTTCATTAGCCTTGTGGAAGGGAGAACACCCAAAGAGGATGCTAGCCATGTAGAGTCTGACTTTCACTTGGTACCATCACCATCCCCTCCCCATCCCTGCTCTTGCCCCTTGGAATTGTGATCCAATAATATATCAACAAATCTGACTCATTTCTCACATCTTTCTCCTTCCGTGTGAGCAAAAAGTGAATTAAAAAATATCTTATTTAAGCTAATGAGGTATACTGAATTAAGAAGTACAGAGATTGTTTTATTATTATCTTAGGTAGAACTCAATAAATTTAATTATTAAAACAAATTTTTCAAAATTTAAGCCACCTGTAGGAATCCCAGGATTTGACCTTTAAAACTAATGGTCAGGACAAATTGAGGGAAATAATTACCAAGGATATGATTTTATTAAGAAAATTGGAGGAAGCTTGGTTTCTCATTAATATTGGGAAGCTTCTTTTTCTCAGATTTATAACCTTAAGCAATAGCTTCTAACTTTGTAGATGCTATGTTCATTTTAGGCAGGGATCAGTATCTCTTCTTGTCCTAACCCCTCTGAGAAAAATAAAGCTGAACTTATTAATAATGAATTAGCATAAGACCATTGTCCACTGTTCTGACAGACGGTCTCTAATCATAGTAAATTGCTTTACTTAATACTTCTGGTATGTTACTTTTCTGGAATGGATTGAAATTCCATTTATAAAATAAGTGCCTTATTTTATAAAGGTCAATTCTTTATTGCATCATAATTGCAGTCCTATTAATTTTCTGCTTATTCTTCAACTATAATACAAGTTTTCTTCTAGAAATTTAAAATCTGGATGATGTGATAGAAATTTAAGTGAAGGATATGCAATTCATCTACTTCTTTTGGGGTTCTAAATTCTGTGGTTAAGCTGGAGTGCAAGGAGATGCATCTATGTGATATGTAATCTATGTGCTATGTGCTTAGTTCATCATAGAATAGTGTTTACCAAATTGCATATTATCATATACTGCTGGCCTTTAGGAAACACTGTAGACAGACTGTGGTCCAACATGTGTGTTCACCAGGCTCAAGTTCCTTTTTTAAAATTTTTCTGGAACATAGCTGGCCTATCTTTCCCACACACTCCTTCAGTTAGGTGGATCATCTGACTGGGTTCTCTCTAGTAGAATATGGGCAGAAGTGATGTGTTCCTAGGCCTGATCCAGTCTTCAGGCTTTTCTCCTTTCTCATATCTGTCAGCCAGATTTAGAGGATTCCATGGAAACCCTAGGAATGCTGGACTAGGTAGGCAGAAGTAGCTTAGGCCCTGAATGCTTATGGGGAACAAAGTTCTTCCCACTCCTCACAACCCTTTTGAGACAGCGATATGGAGAGAAAGAAATTATGAGGAGGGAAAACAGGAGAAAGTCATGAGTAAGAGCAGTTCACAAAATAAGAGCTAAGAGTTCTGTATTGTGAGATCAAAAGCTGAATAAAACAAACATGATCTGAAGTAGCTTACCACTAATATATATATAAATCACAAGTGGAAAATAAAAAGAATAATTCAAATAAGAAATGTTTATAATTGGTAGTTTTGATGGGAGATACATAGGGTGGAATAATGATGATATTTCTGAAACTGGTTTGAAACCAGTTATAGTCTTAGAGAAGGTAGCCCATGGGACAAATGGGCTATATCAGAGTGACTGGCTAGATTTTGCTTTGTAGAATTCAGCATGTAGTCATCTTGGGTGGTAGAGTTAAAGCTGTGTAAATGGGGTGGCCAAATAATTTTTTACCTAAACTGGTAACTTTTTGGGGTACATTTTTTAATATTTTATTTTTTACTTTAATTTTTATCTTTTTTGTTAAATTTATTGGGGTGATGTTGATTTTAAAAATTATATAGGTTTCAAGTATACGATTCAATAATATGTCATATGTATATTACATTGTGTGTTCACCTAAAGTTATATTTCCTTCTGTCACCATATATTTGACCCCTTTAAATTTATCTGCCTCTCTCTCCTCCTTTCACTGTGATAACCACTAAACTGTTGTTTGTATCTACGAGTCTCTGTCTCTTTGTCTTGTTTGTTGCTTTCAGTTTTATATCCCATATATGAGTGAAATCATATGGTTCTTAACTTTTTTTGTCTGTCTTGTTTTGCTTAGCATGGTAATCCCAAGATCCATCTATGTTGTCGCAAATAGCAGTATTTTATCTTTTCTTATGACTGTATATATGAATTTCATCTTCCTTATCTAATTTTCTATTGAAGGGTACTTTGTTTTCATGGCTTGGCCACCATAAATAATGCTGCTATGAACATCAGGGTGCCTATACCTTTACAGATAAACGTTTTCAAATTTGGGGGGTAAATACCTAGAAGAGGAATTGCCAGGTCATATGGTAATTTTATTTTTAATTTTTCGAGAAACCTCCAAACTGTTTTCTCATGTGGCTGTACCAATTTATATTCCCATCAGCAGTGAATGAAGTTTCCTTTACCTTCACAACTTCTCCAACACATGTTATTACTTGTCCTGTTGACGATAGCCTTTTTAAAAGGTGTGAGATGATATCTCATTGTGGTTTAGATTTGTATTTCCCTAATAGTTAGTGAAGCTGAGCACCCTTTTATATGTCTGTTAACCATATGTATGTCTTCTTAGGGGAACTGTCTGTTCAAGTCCTCTACTCATTTTTTAATTGAATTTTTTGTTTGTTTGTTTTGTTTTTGAGTTGTATGAGTTCTTTGTATGTTTTGGATATTAGGCCCTTATCAGAGGTGTTTGCAAATATATTCTCCCATTTGAGTGCTTACCTCTTTATCTTGACAATGGCTTATTTTGCTGTACAGAAGCATTTAGTTAGATATAATCCCATTCATTTAATTGTGCTTGTGCTTCTCTTGCCTTTGAAGTCAAATTCATAAAATCTCTAAGTCTAAGGCCTGCGAGTTTAGTATCTATATTTCCTTTTATGCAATTATTGTTTTCAGGTCTTATATTCAGGTCTTTGATCCATTTGAGTTATTTTGGTGTATGGTGACAGATAACAGTCTAGTTTCATTCTTTTGCATGTGACTTTCTAGTTTTCCCAGTACCATTTATTGAAAAGGCTTTCCTTTCTCCATTGTATGGTTTTGGCTACTTTACCAAAAATAATTTGCCCATATAAGTGGGGGTTTACTTCTGAACCCTCAGTTCTGTTCCGCTGGTCTGTATGTCTGTTTTTCTGCCAATACCATGCCATTTTGATTATAGTCTCTTTGTAATATAATTTGAGGTCAGGTAGAGTGATATCTCCAGGCTTGTCTTTTTTTCTCAGTGTTGCTTTCGTGATTCAGAGTCTTTTTTGCTTCCCTACAAATGTGATGATTTTTTGTTCTATTTCTTTAAAAAATGCTGATGGGATTTTGATAGGGATTGCATTAAATCTGTATATTGCTTTTCAAAATAAGGTCATTTTAACTATGTTGATTCTTCCAATCCATGAACATGGAACAGTTTTTCATTTCTTTGTGTCTTCTTCAATTTCTTTTAATAATGTCATAGTTTTCAGTGTATAGGTCCCTCACATGCTTCATTAGGCTTATTACTAGGTATTTTATTCTTTTTCTTCCTTTTGCAAAGAAAATTGTTTTTTCATTTTTTCCTCTGGTAATTCGTTCTTAATATATAGGAATACTGTAATTTTTGTACATTGATTTTTTTATCCTGAAACTTTTTTGTATTTGTTTATTGTTTCTATTTTTTTTTTTTAGCGGAGTCTTTAGGGTTTTCTGTATAGAGAATCATATCATCTGCAAAAAGTAACAGTTTAACTTCTTTATTCCCAATTCAAATGCCTTTTATTTTTTTCTCTTGCCTGATTATCTAGAACTTCCATTACTATATTAAATGGTAGTAGGCTGTCTTGTCTTGTTCCTGATCTTGAGGGAAGATGTTTTAGTGGTTTTTTTTTTTTTTTTTTTTATCATTAAGTATGGTGTTAGCTGAGGTTTTCTCTTATATAGCCTTTATTATGTTGAGGCACTTTCCTTCTATACCCATTTTGTTGAGTATTTTAATCATAAATGGATGCCATATCTTGTTAAATGCTTTTTCTGCATTTATTGATGTGATCATACAATTTTTATCCTTTATTTTGTTTATATGATATATCAGATTGATTAATTTGCATATGTCAAACCATCCTGTGCCCTGGGAATGAAGCCCAATTGATTATGATGTATAATCTTTTTAATGTATTGTATTCAAACTGCTACTATTTTGTTTAGGAGTTTTACATCTTTATTCATCAGAGTTATTGGCCCATAGTTTGCTTTTTTTTTATATTATCTTTACCAGGTTTTGATATCAGGGTTTTATTGCCTTCATAAAGTGAGTTTGGAAGTATCGTCTCTTCTTCAATTTTTTGAAAAAGTTTGAGAACAGGTATTAAATCTTTGAATGTTTGGTAGAATTCACTAGTGAAGCCATCTGGTCGTGGACTTTTACTTTTTCGGAGGTTTTTGGCAATTGTTTCAATTTCCATACTGCTGATCAGTCTATTTAGATTTTTCGGTTCATGATTCATTATAGGAAGGTTATATATTTCTAAGAACTTATCCATTTTTTTCTAGGTTATTGAATTTGGTGGCATATAATCTTTCATAGCATTCTTGTTTGATTCTTTGTATTTTGGTGGTATCTCTTGTAACATCTCTTTTATTTCTCACTTTGTTTATTGGTGTCCTTTCTCTTTTTTCCTCAGTGAGTCTAGCCAAGGGTTTGTCAATTTTATTAATCTTTTCAAAGAACCAGTTCTTTTTTGCATTATTTTTTTTTTGTATTGACATTTTTTCTCAATTTTATTTAATTCTGCTTTAATTTTTATTATTTTCTTCCTTCTGCTGACTTTGGGCTTCATTTGTTCTGCTTTTTCTACTTTTTAAAGATGTAATGTTAGGTTGTTTATTCGGGATCTTTTTGTTTTTTGAGATAGGCCTGCTATGAATTTTCTCTTCTTACTGCTTTTGCTATATCCCAAAAGTTTTGATATGTTGTATTTTCATTCTCATCTGTTTCTATGTATCTCTTGATCTTTCCTTTTATTTCTTCTTTGACCTAGTCATTCTTTAGTAGCGTATTGTTTAATATCCACATGTTTGTAGTTTTTCCTGCTTTCTTTTTGCAATTGATCTCCAGTTTCAAAGCACTGTGGTTGGAGAATAGCTTGGCATGATATCAATCTTTTAAAATTTATTGAGACTAGTTTTGTGTCCCAACATGTGATATATCTTTGAGAATATTCTGTGTGAATTAGAGAAGAATGTATAATCTGGTGTTCTGTAAATACCTATTATGTTCAATCGGTCTAATGTGTCATTTAAGGTTAATATTTTCTTATTGATTTTCTGTTTGGATGAGCTATCCATAGCTGACAGGTCCCCTACTATAATTGTGTTTTTGTCAGTTTCTTCCTTTAGTTCTGTTAACAGCTGCTTTATGTATTTTGGTGCTCCCTGATTGGGAGCATATATATTAATAAGTGTTATGTCTTCTTGGTATATGATCCCCTCTATCATTATGAAGTGTCCATCATTATCCTTTGTTACCTTTTTTATCTTGAAGTCTGTTTTATCAGATATAAGTATGGCTACCCTTGCTTTTCTCTGGATGCCATTTGCTTAGAGTATCATTTTTCTACCCTTTCACTTTGAATCTATATTTATCCTTGCAGCTGAGATGTGTCTCTTGAAGGCAGCATATGATTAGGCTTTGTTTTTTGATCCAATCGGCTACTCTGCACCTTTTTATTAGTAAGTTTATTCCATTTACATTTAGAGTGATTATTGAAATATAAGGTTTTCTAATAGCAATTTTATTATTTGTTTTCTGGTAGCTTGGTGTATCCATTGCTTTTTTTCCATGTCTTTCTGTTATTTTAATTTGGTTCTATAATTTTTCCCTCTGTTCCCTCTTGTTTTGTGTTGTGTCTCAGTTCTGGATTCTTTTGTGTGTCTGTGGTTACCACAGTTTATACAAAACACATTTTCATATATATGGTAGTCCCTTTCTTCTGCTTGCATCTTATCTCCATTCCTCTTTGCAGATTGAGATCTTCATTCTATCCCCTTTTCTGTTTTTGTTGTCTCAAATTATCTCTGTTTATGCTGTGAGTTCATTCTGGGTTGCAGTAGCTGCTGTCTTCTTCTCTTCTTAATTTTTTTGACCTTTAAGTATTGTAATATTTAATATTATAAATATGTAATATTTAAGTTTATAATACTCTGTCCTTAATAAAGTTTGCATTTTCCAGTTTTTGTCTATTAGTCATCCTACTCATAGTTTTGTATTTTTTCATCTTTTCTTTTCAAGTTGAATGATGCCTTTCAGTATTTTGTGTAATGCATTGCAGGCCTTGTGGTAGAAAATTCTCTCAGTTTTTGTGTGTATGAAAATGTCTTAACTTCTCTTTCATATCTAAAGGAGAACTTCACTGGATATTATTCTCTCTTTTAATAGTTTGAATATGTGATTCCACTCCCTCCTAGCTTGTAAATCTCTGTAAAATGTTTGGTGATAATCTATTGGGTTTTCTTTTATAGGTTACCATTGTCTTCTCCCTGGGTGCCTTGAGAATTCTTTTTTTTGTCATTAGTTTTTGATGGATTTAGTATAATGTGTCTTGAAGAAGGCATTTTTTGATTGAGATAGTTGTTTTGTTTGCTTTTTGGATCCAAGGATCTAGTTTTTTTCCATAGGTTTGGGAAATTCTCATTAACTATTTGTTTGAATATGCTCTTTGTTCCCTTCTCCCTCTCTTCTCCTCTGGTATACCCATTATTCTCATATTGCTTTTTCCAATGATGTCAGATAGTTCTTGACGAGTTCCCCGCCCCCCACCACCACCACTTTCAGATCTCTCTCTTCTTTCATGAGTCATTTCCAGATTTCTGTCTTCAGTCTCACTAATAATTTCCTCTTTCTGGTCAGCTCTATTTCCTAGGCTTGCTATTTAATTCTTCATCTCATTTATTGAGTTCTTCATCTCCAGAAATTCAATTTGTCCTTTTTAGATTTTCAGTCTCCTTGGTAAAGTATGCCTGTTGTTTACTGATTTTGTTTCTGAATTCATTGAACTATCGATTAGAATTTTCTTGCTTCTTGTTGAATTTTTTCAGAACTGCATTTTTGAATTCTCTATCATTTAAATCACATATTTCTATATCTTTATTTTCTAGAGGTTTTTCATTTTCTTTCTGAGTTTCCTTGTCACCTTGGTTGTTCATGGTGTTCAATAATTGTTTCTCTGCCCAGACTTTAATGGAAATATACCTTGCCTTTTTTTTTGTTTTTTTTGAATTTTTTAAATTATTATTTTTAAATATTTTTTGGGTGGGGAGTGACATTAACAAAATCCAATAAGTTTCAAGTGTACAGTTCAACAGTAAGTCATATATATATTGCATTGTATGTTCACTACCCATAGTTAGATTTCTTTCCATCATCACATATTTGACCCCTATTACTCCTTCACTCTGATAACCACTAGTTCACTGTCCGTGTCCATGAGTCTCTGTTTGTTTGCCATGTGTGTTTGTTGCTCTTAGATTTATATCCCATATATGAGTGATACCATGTGTTTTTCAACTTTTTCTGCTTGGCTTGCTTCACTTAGCATGATTATCTCAAGATCCATCCATGTTGTTGCAAATGACAATATTTCATCTCTTCTTATAGCTAGGTAATACACTGTGTATATATATATATATATATATATATATATATATATATACATACACACATATCTTCTTTATCCAGCTATCTATCATAGGACACTTTGGTTGCTTCCATGTCTTGGCCACCGTGAATAATGCTGCTATAACATTGGTGTGCATATATATTTCAGATACATGTTTTCAAGTTTTTGAGTAAATACCCAGTAGAAGGATTGCTGGATTATATGGTAGATTAATTCTTAGTTTTTTGAGGAACAACCATACTGTTTTCCATAGTGGTTGTACCAATTTGCAGTCTCACCAACAGTATATGAGGATTCTTTTTCTCTATATCCTCTCCAACACTTGTTATTACTTGTCCTATTAATAATAACCGTTCTAACAGGTGTGAGATGGTATCTCATTGTGATTTTGATTGCATTTCCCTAAGAGTTAATGAAGTTGAGCATCCATTCATATGTCTGTTGGCCATTTGTATGCTTTAAAAAATATTTAGAGTGATCTCTCTTTAGCGGGTTGCTAAGAAGATGTTTTTTCTCTGTTTTCCAGTAGGTGGCACACAAGCATCCTGCACTGCCCAGGACTTGCAGGTCTCTGCTTTGCGGTGACAAACAAACAAACAAATAAATAAAATGTCTTTTATTCCCTGGAGAGTTGTGATTCTCCTCTGTGACTAGGTTGTCTTGGTCATAGAGCTCCACCCTATGGGAGAATGTAATGGGCTATGGGGATCCAAATCTCCAAAGAGCCCCTTAAGCCCTGATACTGCCTGAGCAGCCAGATCCAGTGCTGTACTGCCTTCTTCTGAATCAGCTTGGATGGATGGGGGTGGGACGGTTGGGAGAGGATGCATGTGTGTCTGTAGATGTTTTCCTTTCAGTAATGCTGGCCACCAAGCTTCAGCTGCCTTGCCTCTATATGTTGACTCCTGTTGCTGGGACCAGCAGTTGTGAATATTTCAGTTCCAGGGGCTTGCAGATTCCTTGCTCTGCACTCGCTACTAGACCAACGGCTCTCTACTGCCATTTCTCTTGGGGCCTGCTGCTAGCTCTGGGAGGGTATGAGGTGGATGGTGGTCAGGCTTTGTGACTCTGCTTTTGCCTGGCAATGGAGGTTGCTAAACCACAGCTGTCACCCCTTTGTATTTCATCTCTGCCCTGTTCTCTGCCTTGTTCACTGAGCTCTGCTGAGTGGAATATGCTAATCACTCAGGCAGGCCTGCTTGGGGCTACAAAGAGTGCAAACTGCCACCCAATTCCCTTCTCTCCATGTTCTGCAGGGAACTCCACATTCTGCAGAACCAGTCTCAGTTCTTCTTCCTTTCCTCCTCCTTGCTTGCCCAATTCACCCACCTTGAGATGCTCTGATGTGCAGATCCCTCAGACATGTTTGTGTGCTAGGCTGAGTGTTTCCTGTTGGATTGTAGATATTGTTTGTTTTAATTTCAAGGGAAGAGATCAAGGGGGATCCTTCACAGCACCATGCCTCTGACATCACTCTAAACTGGTAATTTTTAAGAGTAAAACTTTTATGAAATTATTCTAAGAAAATAAGTATAAAAAAAATTAGTTAAGTTTCTTCAGAGAAAAAGAACTGATAGGAGATTATATCTATGTTTATCTATAATTAATTCTTTTTCTACCTCTACTTCTATATATCTATATCCATCTATATCATCTATATTTATATATCTATATATTCAAAAATTCAGAAATAGCAAGATTAAAAACACCAAATCAATACATAACATTTAGTAAGAGTTTATTGTATATATAAGAACAGTTCACGAACTTGGAGCTTTCAAATTGAAAACTGATATGAAGGTAAGGGGCATGAAGGCACAGGACAGTTTATAAAGAGAAAAAGAGAATGTCGTTTAACCTTTCCAATGATTGGTTATTACAATGGGATTTTCCAGATGGAAGGGGATTGGTTAAAAGTGATTATCTTATAGCATTTTTTAAGAGGATGACTTGAGTTTCTTTTGTGCTTATAAGAGACATTTACAAGAAATAACTTAAATTAAGTTTCCTTTATTTTGCAGAATAAGATAAATTATTTCACAATGTGGCTTAAATGGTTTTGTCTGCTCTTGGAACTTTCAAGTTCAATCTCCATTTTGTATTCAGTTTTAATAATTTATGTCCATATACACATGAAGAGAGTGAGAGAGAAAGAGACTTATTTTAAGGAATTGCCTCACATGATTGCAGAGGCTGCAAAGTCCAAAATCTGCAGGAAAGCTCAGAAGACTGGAGACCCAAGGAAGAACTGATGTTGCAGTTCAAGTTCTAAAGCAATCTGCTTGCAAAATTCCTTCTTCCGGGGAGGGCAGTCTCTTTCTATTAAGACCTTGAACTGATTGGATGAAGCCCTTCCACATTATGGAGGATAATCCACTTTACTCAAAGTCTACAGATTTCAGTGTTATTTCATAAAAAAATTGTTTTTACAGCAACATCCAGATGTGTTTCACCAAATAGGTGGATACCATGGTTTTTCCAAGTTGACACATAAAATTAATCATTACACCTAGATATATGATCAATCAAAGAAAAGATATATCTAACTGGCAGTCCTTTTAATTTGCCCTGAAAGCATGATGTGTTTGACTCAGTGTTTCAAAAGTTTTTCAGTCAGCATTTTAAATTGGGAAATTCCATAGACAGACAGAACATATTCATTTTTAGTTTTTCTTAAACATTGGTACACCCACCTTCACTGGGTCCTCATTGCTTCATGGCAACAAATGACTAAACGTCAGTAGTATCTGTCTCCTTAGGATGGAATTTGCCCTAACTCCTTCCCCACAGTCCCCCCTTTATAATATTGCTTTGTTTCTTATACCATACCATCCTACTTATATGTGCTGCCTGTATTTCATAGGCATTTAGATTTTGAATTTTGACTATATAAATTTACATAGTGAGGATAGATTGAAAAAGTCCCCTTAATGCTTTGCCATAGAATTAAACTAAAGAAAATAATATTAATAAAATAAGCTCAAACTGCATTAGCTGCAGGGAGTATACAGCTACCTTGAACAGGAGCCCATATTCCTAACAGGTACTTAAAATAAGTAACCTACTACAGTGAACACTTAATTTGCTTGGGAGCCTTTGACAATAAAAACAATAAAAGGGAAGTCTTTTAAAGTAATGTTCATCGTCCAAAGAAAGCCAATTTATATGTTTATCTGGCCTGTGGCTGTAACTTACATAGAAATTTTAATGGAATATATAATAAAAGCTCTAGGATAACTCATATGGAAAAATGAAAGTATTGACTAGTTCTCTTTAGAACTGTCATTCAATATGTTTTATTCTAATGGAGACCATTATAAGAAAGGTGAATGGAAATGCATCTCTGTGTTATAGGGAAACTATGGTTTCTAAGATTTTGACAGCCTAAATTTTTTAAATAATTAGATTCACAATTGATCTGTGATGCATTTCCTTAGCCATATATGTGAACAAATACGAACTTCTTTTTATGGGTCACTCCTTTCTGTGACCCTGTTCTAAAACCTTTTAAGAAGGTTCTTATGAGTAGGCAGAAAATATAAAGTGTCTCAGAAATGCATACAAGAGAATCTGTTCAAATGTTTGCAATTTAGTTGAGTTAAATGTACTACTTTCTACTTGTCAGAAGTTTTCGGGGAGAATGCCTTATATGGGAGCTATTCCTAAGGTCAAGAATAGTTGGGCTCCTCCCTCTTTCTATTCATTATTTTCTAGTCTCTTGGGATTTAGTATGAAATCTATTTCTTTTTAAAAGCTTTGGTTGATTAACTCCCAACCAAAGAGGAGTACAACAGTAGTAGGGAAGGGTAGGGGGAGCTTTCAGGGAAGCTCTGTGCCTCTTGGGTGTCAGGAGAAAACACACAGGCATTGAGCTGTGTGAGTAGATCTGTATGATGGCTTTTGTGTGCTTACCTTAAGGATGAAAGAACAGATAGGAGGTGTGTGTAGTGTGAGAGGGTAGGATGGTACAATAGCTCGTCCTCATCTTGGTTTCAGGCCTAGGTCTGATTGCTACAGAAAGGGAGGCATTCTTCTCATTTTATGCATGGAACACAGTCTGGACTCAGTACAGTAATGAGTAAAAGTAATGTAGAATTTTGACATTGGAGGGCGGGGTGGTTTGCTGCTTTAGGGTACATCAGGGGAAAATACCTGGTCAGGAAGCAAGGAGAGTGGATTTGAGGCCTTATGGACAATGATGGTACAAATCACTTGGTCACAGCAGATCAGAAATAGAGGCTTGTTGGAGAGGTCCCTTGGGGTAGGTGTGTGTGCGCATGTGTGAGTGTGTGTGTTAGGGCAGTTGGGGAGTACTTCATAAGAACCAAATTTCTGAAATTAAGATGTAGGATAAGATCAGAATAATTTAGGTTCTACAAAACTACTTTTATATTCACAAGACTAATTAATATGGCCACTTAAAAAATCTAATTGGCAATAGTATGCGCCATCTCTACACTAATCAACTAGGAATCAACAAAGTCCTCATGATCACAATACATAGCTGAAATTTAGTACCCAAATAAAATTTTTTCAAGTACTCCACTTCCACTTTAGATATTTAAGTTTTAGTTCATATACAGTAAAATTTTCTTTTTTAGTATTGTATCATGAGTATTAACATATATATGTGCATATATATACATATGTGTATGTGTGTGTGTGTATATACATATGTGTGTGTGTGTGTGTGTATATATATATATATATATATATATATATATATATATATGTATGTATATATATATAGTAGTGCATTAATCAACAAACAGAACCCTCAAATTCTCTGGTATTTCCTCTTCACAGCCATCTGTCACTCTTTCTCCTCTGAATTATAAACAAAACAGTTTTCCAGATTTTCTGAAATATAAACAACTTTTTAGTTGAAAGAAATAATAAAATAATATAGGCCTCTGGCTGATCACCTCTGCTTCCTTTTCTCTGACTCTTTTTGTGTTAACAAGCAAGAGTCTTTTGCATTTTTAATTCAAGCTGGCCAGGGTTATATGAGTAATTTCACCTTTAACAATCTCAGTCACTGTTCTTCAGAGAGAAGTGTCACTCCTGAAAGTTTAACTAGAGTGTAAATGAAGGTTTCTTAGAGCTTCATGAGTCTCTGATCAAACAACCATAAACATCTCTTGTTAATTAATAAGACATCTCATGGGTAGCCATTTAGGAGTTATCAGAACATGCCCTGTATCCTTTTCTCTGCCTCAGATTGCTTTGCTGTAATAGTCTTTGGGAAAAAAAAAAAAAAACAAAACTGACTCCTCTGTGCAGGAGTCCTTGGTATTATTCTTACTGTCTTAACTGGAGTAAAAGCTTCTACATTTTTTTTCCAATTAAGATAAATTAACATATTCCCTCATTTTTAAGACATTTTTTCCCACCTTTTTTTTTTTTCCAGACAACTTTCCAGTTACCAGTGATATGTTACCCTTTGGATATAACAACAAAATGCAAAATACAAAGGAAAATGCAAGATGCAAAACAAACAAACAAACCAGAAAAGTTGTATGAAGGTGCAGATTGTGGTTTTCAAATAAATTGGAGGTTTCAAAAAGATTATTCATCCTTTTTATTTTCTGAATTGGGTCTTAAAATCTTGCTATGGACCTTACTCTCTAGGGCTGTCTTACTTATATTAAAGTATCTTAGTATGGACAGCCAGATTTTCCAGGAAGTTGTTCAGATATATAGTGAATAATACATGTTCATTAACTTCATAGTTGTAGTTTAAGGCAAGAAATAGTAGAAATTCACCCTATTTTTGGAAGCTATTTAAAAATTTTTTGGCTACATCTTATTTTGTTTGAAGGTTAATGTTTCCTCAAAGAGAACATTTTAAAAAATAAAAATAGCTATTTATTTGTTTATCTTTGGAGATATTTACTAACTATACTATTCTTTAGCAATTTTAGAGGTGGGGAGGTTATTCCAGTTATGCACTTACAGATAATAATATTTTGTTGTTATTTTGTTGTATATCAAATTTCTTGAAAATCAAAATTTAAATTTAGGCATTAAACATAAGCACAGACTTTTCAAGATCTCCTAATTCAGAAATTTGGATTCTATTGACTATCAATTGCCATAGACTGTGCTTCACACTCATGCACAGATAAAATAATTCCACTGGCAATCATAGAATTGTAGTTTACTTTTCTTGAAGATAATTCTCTGTGTAGGAAAGATGAACTGAATCAGAAGAAATGAGAAGCAATAGAAATCTTCTGCCAAGAGATTAAATAAGAAATTGATTATGGATGGAAAATGTTGAATTAGTTTCCATAATATTTATATTTCAGACACCTATCTGAGAAAGAGCAAATAGGAAGAGCTTTATATTATGCTGCATTTTTGTGAATTATGTCTATTCTAGAAGGAACTTCTACTAGCTACAGGTTAGTAATAATAAAACTATAATAATAATGATTTCAATTTTCCAAAGTAGAAATTGAATTCATATAATCCCATAAAGAAAAGTTTTCCACAGGTATTATATAGAGGGAGAGATTAATAAACACATTTTATAGGTACAAACAACATTTAATGCAGTTGCTCGAATATTCCCAGTGTGACTAGTCATAAGATAGAGCCCCTGGGAGTTTTCTTCTTAGCTAATCTAAATCTGCACTTTCTATTTCTATGCTTGTTCCAAAACTGGATCCATTTTTTTTTCTCTTTCTCTTTGGATCCATATCTAAGCAAATGACCTTACTATCTGTCTGTCTGTGTAATCTTTTCATAGCTAACCTATCTTTTGCTTTTCTACTAATAATACTTTAGTTCAGAACCTCATCATTGCTTGCCCAAATTGCTTTCCTCTAATATTTATTTTAATATACCTCTCCCCTCACTGAAATTAGGGTTCCTTTTCAAATTATAAATATGATAAATATGATTGTGGCATACCTTTCATTCATTTTTTGGTTTATTCCATGAATATTTGTACTTATGTATTATTCAATAAATATATAATATTCAATAAATATTTTGCTATTATATTCTATACTGGGATTAGAATTGTGAATAAGGGAGCTAAATTTCCTATTCTCAAAATCTTTGTATGAGGGGATATAGACAATAAATACAGATAAAAATAAACATGCAATTTATAAGGTACTGATAAATGCTGTATAAAAAAGTAGAATTGTGTAATATGACACACCAACTTGCAATGGCAATAGGCCATATTAGATAAATTGAACATGCAAGATTTTTCTAATGACATAACATTTTATTCATGTGAATAAGCCACGCATGTGAAGATCAGGCGTAGAGAATGTTAGACACAGGAAACAGCAAGTGCAAAGGTCCTGAGGCAGTAACGAGGAATGTATTTGAGAAACAGAAAAAAATTAGTCTGGATTAAGCATAATGAGCAAGGGAGAGGGCTGAAGTAGATAAGGTCAAAATCAAAGAAAAAGGGAGGGGCGAGGACATCTGGGAGCTTGAATGCCAAGGTAGGAGTTGCAACTTTACACATCTGTCATTTTTACTCCCTTGACTTCTTTGGCACCTCAAAGAGGGAGATCCCACTGCATTGCTTTATACCTGTTTTGGCCACTTTTCATAGCCCACATTGCTCAGCCTCTGGGACTTAACTTTGATGATTGGTCATTTCCACCAGAAATATGTTCCTCACTATTAACAGCCCCCATTATGCACTTTTGTGACACCTTGTGCATATTATTTTTCAGCATCACAACACGAAATTGCCATGTTCTTTACGTATTCCTTCCTTCATTTATTTAGTTTTAAATGAATTTTGGGGTTTATAATAGAAATTAGATTGCAAACTACTTAAAGGCAGAAATTGTATCTTAGTTACTATATATTCCCTAGCATCTGACACTTGGCACCACATCTGTCATATAGTAAGCATTCAACAAATATTTGTTGAAATATCAATAAGCAAAAGATTAAAAATTGCAACTCAAATGGCAGAAACTAAATTGAACTTCAAAGTAATTCTGGAATGAGCTTTAAATTTTTTTGACTCTAAGATTAGTACTTTTCCTAGTAGACTAAGATACCTCCAAATGATTTCAATTTTTAAAATCAACAATCATATCCAGACATGTCCCTTTTTCTTTTGGTCACCACAGCATCTCATCACATGGATAATATGCTTTTCCTAGATGATATTTTGTATACCTAAGTTTGCTTCATGGATGCTTTATCATTTTAAGTCCTGAGGCAATAATATAAAATTTTCAGTTTTTTAAAAATATCTATTAAGTCATATAACATAATGATAATTCAAAAAGCATAATATTAATTACATATAATCTGATTTTTTTCTCCTTTGACAATTTGTCTGCCACAAAGCATAGACTTTTAAATGCCCCAATTTTGCAACTACTTCTGATTTTCTTCACTTTCATGGAGATAGTTGGAACGTAGGTTCTCCAAATCTAGATTGAATCTGGGTAACAATTTAATATTAAGAGTTTTAGGACATAGTTCCAGATATGTTAAGACATTAATAATTTATTAGCTATAGTCTCCTCAAGTTACCTTAAGTAATATATTTGAGAACTATTTAATTACATGTAGTTGTCCCTACATGTGAGATATTGTTGCTTGTTCCAAACCATCTTTTCAAACATGTTGTAAAACATTCAACAATAGAGGATGGGAATAGTGTTTCTCCCTAGAGCAAAGATCAGGCATGCTTACTCCCATTATAAGATTTGCGTTCTCTAAGTTAATGCTTCCTCTCATGTAGCACACTCCATTGCAGGCATTATCTGACTCTCTTTACATTACCCTGTGGGGTTTTGGGCTCTGGGAACTGGCAAAAAAAAAAAAAAAATGCTGATACTCTGGCTACTGTTATTGTGTATAATAATTTATGCTTTTTTTCTGATCCAGAAATTTCATGTCTTTCACCAGTATCCATCAAAATCTGTCAGGCAAACTTATTAGCAAACTGGTTAAAATTTCAATCTCAGACTCTTTACAGTTCTTGACAGGTAGCTTATTGGGCTTTCCTGGGCATCTAGCTATACTGTGTTTCACAGCCACTGTTTTAGTTTTGTGTGGCAGCGTGACTGAGTTCTCGTCAATAAGTTGAACCTACCTCCAGGACTGGCCTATAAGCTACTCTATGTACTCTTTTTTCCTTTGTCTCCTAACTAGATATAGAAAATCTACTGGGGCATTCTAAGGACCTAGAAGATTATAGGGTCTCTAGATGGAGGAGCCTGGATTCCTAAATGATTCTATGAATAAGAGATCCCAGTGATGCTTATTAGACTGTGATAAAAGTGTAGGAAAAAATCTTCATTAGATTAGACTTTTCAAGTTTTGGAGTATTTCGTTACAGTGGTGAGTGCTTTCTCAATTAATATACACACTATGTCAACTTAATATTTAAAGTCTTTTTAAATTGTTAAAATAAATGTATTACCTATTTAGAAACTTATATTAACATGATTTTAATTTTGACCTCTTTCATATGGAGTTGGTAATATCTCCTTACCCAATTAAAACGAACTAGTTCTATATCTCAGTCATACTGTTGTAATCACTCACTCTTAGTTTTTCCTCTTCTTTTCCCTCATGTCCTCTTTTCTCCATTTCTTTTATCATTTTCTATGTTACTTCAGGGGATTATGCATTTCTCTAAATCATTCTACATCCAATTATTATATAACTAAGACTTTCTTGCCCAGCTAGCAGAGCCATAAAAATGTGTTTTCCCTTCCATCTACACTAATTTTTTTGTAGTTTCTCCCATATACCTCCACTTTACTGGAGTTGTACACAGTGTGTTACACAAAATTAGTGAGTTTTGTTGTTGTTGTTGATGATGAAGTTGCTGCATACTAAATCATTACTTATGTTCACTATATTTAGCTCCCTCTTTGAAGAGCATACTCACTATGTAGCTTTCATTAAACTAATTTTAATTTTATTAAAACTTCTCCTATTTCTATTGAGGTGACATGGCCTATAGCCAAATATACTCATCATTTATTCAATGAGTATTTATTAAGTGCCTACATGGTTCTAAGCACTGGAAAGCAAAGTAAATAAAACCAACAGAAAGCTCTGAACTCAAGGAGCTTGCATTCTAGTGGAGGGTAACACAATAAACAAATAAATACAATGTACAGAAATTCAGATGATGATACTTTCTCCATAGGAAAATCAAACAAAAAAAGGATGAAGGAGTACTGTGGTGGCAGGTAGGAGGGATTGGGCTGCAATAATCAATAAACTGTCCAGGAAAAGTTTCACTGAAAAAGTAGTATTTAAACGGAGACCTGCAAGAGGTGAAAAAGTGAGCCATGCTGATATCTAAGGGAAGAGTGTTGTATGCCCAGAGTAGAACAAATGCAAAGACATGGAAGCATGATTATCTTGACTTGTTCATGGAGCAAGAGAGTGGATAAATCAGGGGAGAATGATAGAACATAGGTAATGGGGGCCAGACTAGCTAATCCTTTTTAGTCTTTACTATGATTTTGCCTTTTTCTGAAAGAGTTGGGAAGCCATTGAAGGGTTTTGAGCATAGTAGTGATATTATCTGATATATATCTTAACAGAACCAATTTGGCTGTTTTGATAGTAAACCATAGGAGAAAACAGTGTAAGCAAAGTGAAGTATCGGAAGGCTTTTGCAATAATCCAAGAGTAACTTGGAAGAAGACATTATGAATGAACATGATGGGAAGTGGTCATATTTGAAATATGTCTTCAATGTATAGCTTGCAGAATACACTGATGGAATGGCTATGAAATATGAGAAAAAAGGAGGCAAGTATGTCTTGAACAAATGGAAAGATAGTGTTACCATTAGTTGAGATTTGAAAGATGGCAAGATGGAGGAGATATAAGTTTAGTTTTGGAAACGTAAAATTAGAGATACTCAGGAGATAGGTAGACATTCCAAGTAACCAGGTAATGTGAGCCTGAAGTCCAGGTTAAGAGAGTTTTGATAAGGAAATATAAGTATGGAAGTTGTCAGTGAAAAGATAAAACTTAAAGCGTGAGTCTAGATGAACTTGCCAAGGGAACAGGTGTAGATAGATAAGAGAAGAGGTCCATCTGAATATTAGTATACTCCCACATTAAGAGGTCAGGGAGGTATTAGGGTTCTCCAGAGAGCAGAACCAATAGGAATGCACCTACACACACACACACATACATACACAAATATGATTGTGTAGTATGAGAAATCCCATAATCTGCTCCCTACAACCTGGAGACCCCAGGAAAGATGGCAGTGTAATTAAAAGGCCTAAGAGCTGGAGAGCCCATCTTATAGATTTAGGTTTATGTCTGAAGTATTGAGAACCAGGAGCACTGAGAACAGAAAGAGATCCATGTTTCAGCTCTTATCGTTAGGACGAGAGTGAATTTAATCTTCCTACTTTATGTTCTGCTTAGCTCCTCAAAGAAGGAGCCCACACAATTGGGAAGGGCCATCATTTTACTCAGCTCAGGGCCATCATTTTACTCAGTCTACCAATTCAACCTCACAGATATCATCAGAAATAATATTAACCCAGCAATTTCAGCATTGTTTAGCCCAGCCAAGTTGACGCATAATAGTCACAGTGGTTTAGAAATAGAAGCCAGTGTGGTAGGAGAAGCTAGTGTTTTTCTAAAAGCCAAGTGAAAAACATGTTTGAAGAGGAGAATGAGATTGACTATGTCAAATTCTGAGAACTGACCTTTGGCTTAGCAATGTGTGTGTGTGAGGGAGTCACTGGTGTCGTTGACAAGAACAGTTCAAGTGGAGTAAAAAAAAAACGTTTATAATAAATGAGGGAAGAAATGAAGACAATGAGTGTACATACTTCAAGAAGTTTTGCTGCAAAAGAGGGTAGAAAAATAGGACTGTAGTTAGAGGAGTGTATGAGATTATAAGATATATTTTTTTAAGCAGAGAGATTTTACAAAATCTATACTTGTAGGAATAATTTACTAAGGAGGGAAAAACAGATGATGGAAGAGTGAGGGAAGAGACTTGCTGGAGCAATGCACTTAAGTAGGTTGGAGAGGGTGAGATCAAATACACGATAAATAGTGGTACTGTTTGAATGTGCAATACTAGTAACATGTACTAAATATAAAGGCAACACCAAGGGGGATTAACAAGCTAGCTGGAGGATCAGGGAAGTCTTCTAAGGAGAGAATGGTTGAAATGAACTTTGAATGACAAGGAAGAATTTTTCAGGGAGACAATTCTATTATAGACTATTGTGGAGATATGAGAGAACTTAACATATTGAGAATTGGAAGGAGAAAAGCCAAACAGGTGGATAAAAACTGGATTATGATGAACCTTATGTGCAATTAAAGAGTTTTAATTTTATCCTGTATATTATAAAGCATCTTTAAAGGATTTAAAGTGGGAGAACAATATACTTTATTTGATTTTAGAAATTCCACTTGTCATAATGTGGAAGATGGATTTAATTGGAGTAAGTTTGAGTGAGGAATGATGAGCACTGAACTAGTAATGTATCAGAGTAGATGAAGAAAAGGAGGTTGATTTTATTATTGCATAGGAAGTGAATCTGACTAAATAAAACGAAATAGCTTCTGGATGTTAACTGGACTTATTGTGGTGATCATTTTTCATTACTTTATACAAATATCAAACAATTATGTTGTATACCTGAAACTAATATAATGTTATATGTCGATTATACCTTAATGAATAAAATCAATGTGAAAATATATCAAATTAAATAGCCAGTGAAATGACTAATTAAATATAGAAAGCAATGGAGAGAGGCAGAATCTAGGGTAATTCATAGATTTCTGGTACATGTGACAAAAAGATGTAAAAACTATAGGTGGAAGAGAGGTTTAGGAGGGGATATGCCTGGTTTAGTTTTGTAAATATTGTAAGAGGAACCTTTGGGATATCAAACTGGAAATGGCTGTTAGACAGAACTGTGGGTCTAGAACTCAGGAGTGAGATCTGGCCTGCAGATAGAAATTTGGACAGGGATCCCTGCCATATTACTGATGGTTGAAATTTGGAAGTAAATGGGTTAAGATAATGAAAATATCAGAAGAGAACAAGGCTGAAAGCTCTAAATATTGCTACGCATATGCCAGTAGAATAAAATTCTGTTACCTAGAAAACAATTATTTAGCATGGCAGTTAACTAGAATTGTGTGTGTGTGTGTGTGTGTGTGTGTGTGTGTGTGTGTGCGCGTGTGTGTGTGTGAGAGAGAGAGAGAGAGAGAGAGAGGGAGAGAGAGAGAGAGTAGATTTCAAGTTCAAATATGTTGTTTTTTCATCCTTGTGACAACACAAGGAAAAAGAAATCTTCCTACAGATATATCTAAAGCATTTCAACATTTCAATCATCAAAAAATGACAATATTCATCTAATATATTTTACTTACAAAAGCAGGAGGCTGAGTAGGAAATTTTATAAAGATTGCTATGAAGTATAAGAAAGATATTTTTTCAGTTAATTATGTCAATTATTCATTCATTCATTCATTCATTCAATCAATTGGTTCTCAATCTCTAAGGATTTTAGTTCACATTTTAGAGCGATATATCTCTAGACATCTATAGATATATATATAGCTTTTATATCACATCTGGTCAAATTATATTTTTAAAGAATATTATGTTAATGGAGGAACTATGTAATTCTTTTTCTGAGAAAATAGGAACAGTAATTTTCTACCTGTCTCACAGGCACACTGACATGGCAGCATCTCTCAGCACTTTAGTAGTATTCCAAAGGTTAAACAGACTGCGAAACAGCATTCATTTTGTGCTGTACAATTTTCTACTATATCACAATTCTTACCAATTTAATGCCATATCCCTAGATTCTTCAAAATGAAAGAATTGACACATTTCACGGGCAACAAGAAAGCAGAGATTCTGGGACACATCTCTCCTGCCTACTTTTCAGTTTCTTCCATGGTGACAGGTGCTCCCTTGACTCACTTAGCAGTTAGTATTCAGGCCACCGTGGAAATGTAAAAAGCCTCAAGATTAGTCCTGACACTTAGAACATGAGCAGACCTTGACAATCTCCCTTTTTTTTCCCAGAAAATCCACTTTTTTTGGTATGACCCAGGTCTTGGCCCACTTTGTACAAATAGGATTTTGCTAGACTTACAACAAATGATCTTAGAATATTGTAGGTTTATATGATGCTAATACAACAGACACTTTGGGCATTTATTCCTTTAGTGACAAGGAAACAAATGTCAGGCTTAGTCCTTCTTGCATCTTCTGCATTGGTGTGGGCACTTCTTTCTTCTTTGCTCTCTTGCTGCAGCACTGGTATGCTGTGGAATTCCTTCAGTTGTCTCCCAAGAGACTGCAAATCTATGCGCAGAGGATTTTCTCCAGGATGGCTTCTTAATTTAGAGCATACAGCAATGTCTCTTTTCTACAGTGACAATGCCCACCCTTCAACCTTTCATTCTTCATCCTACTTGCCTTCCTTCTCCCTGTAAAGAATATCTAGTGTTCTCCAAGACCATGCTTCTTTTGGACATACATGTGATTCAGTGTGTAAAATGGGGACCATGGCCTTTTAGAGCTGGCAGGAAAGTTAGAGATCATGCAGTAGAGATACCTCATTTTACAGATGAAGAAACTGAAGCTCAGAGAGCAGGGGATGTGACTCAAGTAACATAGCCTGTTGAGTTGCAAAGTTTGGATTAGAATCTTATTTTCTGATTTTCAGTCTGATGTTCTGTATACAACCCCACTTAAACAAAGTCATAACTTTACATGCTGTATGTTTATGGGTAACATGTTTTCTTTAGATTGTTCTTAGTGATCATTCTCTTTTTCTCTGATCTTTCATCTTTCTGACAAAGGTGATGGGCACAATGTTTTGCCTCTTTCCACACAGGCCTTTCGGAACCATGTTAGTTTTGCTGAAGAGCATGTTCTCTCCAGGCGTGGCACAGTGGTGGGAGGGAAGCATATTGAGAAGCAGTTAAAGGAGAACTCTATAAGGCTAGATTTTGGAATGAGAGCATATTTCTCTTATTGAGAGATGTCAAATGTGACTTTTTGTAGAAGAGCTTTGAAAAGCAAACAAAGAACAAATAATTTCTTAAATATTTCTTTCAACATGAGGAACACATGAGTACTGGTATATCATCAGATACAGATCTCTTTTCTGACAGTGATGCTTTTCTAGCAGAAGGCAAACAAAGCTAAAATGGTTGCCTGAAGAATTGGTTATAAATTCATTAGTTATTTAGATATAAATTTATGCATTCAGAAATAAAATCCAGGAGGCATTGCTTTTGGAATTTCTTTCTTAAGAAGCTGATATTAGGCATCACATGGAGGACCAGAGACATTAAGAGTCAAAAAGCTAAGTTTGGGTCCTAGTTCTGCTTCAAGTATGTGAACTTGTGGTGGTCAGATAACCTTCACAGCTTATATCCTCATCTAAAAATTGACACTAATATCTGTGCTGCATGCATTTCAAATCTTGGAAGAGAAAATTTGAATAATGCATGTAAAGACACTGAACCTCAAGAAGAAATAATCTATAACATCAATACTAATATAAAACAATAAGCTATATTCAAAAGTATTCAAGATAAATTAAAATATTTCAAAGATAATTCCTTTTCCTGTATACCCTAAAGCACATTTCCCTGACTTTCTTCTCAAAAACCTTAGTACACTTTAAAAACCTAACCTGCTATACTGGCAGCCAAGGCCAATCCAGGTTTTGTGAGGAATGAAACATACAATTTGCACGGCCCTCTTTAAGGAAAATTTGGCACAAAATTTGGCACAAAGGTGAATAAACGTTCATTTATAATGAGAAATTAAAACAAATTAAATTTTTTAAACTAATGTTAAGAAACATTATAAAATTCAAAAAATAACATTGTCTTTTTCATTATTTATTGCCTGGTACAACTCTATAATCGTGTTTATTAGCCATACTTTTTGGCTGCATGGTTTTTGATCACCTCTTCATATGATTACAATTTTATAATATCAATTTCTGTAAAGATAGCTTGTATATAGAGGCTTTTTTCTCATATGGTCAATGGCAATCTCTTTTTTATTATTGAAAGATGGGTTGCGGAAGACATGTGACTTCATACACAGATGTTCTTGCTTTTTGAAGAACTATTATGGTTTAGGCCTTACAACACAGGAAAACTAATATGTTCTAGTCCTTGTGATTTCCATCTAAAATAATGTAGAGTATATTTGTAATTATATATGCTGCATTATTATGTATATTCCTGACAGAAGAAAAATTTCATTTTGACTAGGCATCACTGAGAACTGAGCATATAATTTTACACATCTGACTAGAAGAATTATTTTCAGGCTAGCTTCTGGGTTTGTACATTTCAAGTCTTGTTTTTCCTCCTCTGTCAATGTACTTTTGAAGTCAGAGGTCTCAGGACATGACCCTATCATGATGCTATGTCTGGTCCTACATTTCAGGGTTAATTCAGCAGGTCAGTTGTCAGTAGAGAGAGTTTTTGGAAGTTATTCCTATAGCAGGACAGTTAACAATAACTTCAACATGCAAGTAAATGAGAAATATATAAATATAACCTAATAAACCCAAATAAAATGTATCCTTGTTTCAACTTCCCATTAGCTGGATCCCTAAATCATTTAAGGGCCTCTAATTCATCAAAACAAGGGGAAATATGCGTTGAAGAGAAATTAGAGTGGAAAGAGAAAGCAATATTAACTAATTGTAATTAAAATATCTTATTTAAATTGTATAAATCCATTGATCATATTAAAACATTATTGATATTCACTCCTTGGGAAGGGCTTAAGTAAGTGAGGCTCCTAAAGCTTAAGTGTCTTTTGCTTCTCAATGACCTTGCACCTCCCTGACAGAATCCCATCCTACAAAGTATGTGCTTTCTTTTCAGGTGCTGTGCCTTCATTACAAATTGCCTATATTTGTTTCCTAGGGTTGCTATAACAAATTTCCATGAAATTGGTGGCTTAAAGCAATAGATATTTAATCTTTCACAGTGGTGAGTCCAAAAGTCTTAAATTAAGGTGTTGGCAGGGCCTCACTCCCTCTGAAGGCTGAAGGCCAAGAATCCTTCCTTGTCTTATCTAGCTTCTGTTGGCTCCAGGCATTCCTTGGCTTGTGTCTGCATAACTCTGCCTCTTTTCACAAGTTCTTTTTTTATGTCTGTCTTCTTCTCTCTCTTATAAGGATACTCATCACTGAATTTAAGGCCCCCTTGGACAATCCAAGATGATACTATCTCAAGATCCTTAATGTAATTACATCTGGAAAGACCCTTTTTCCAAAAAGGTTATATTCACTGGGTTTAGGTGTTAAAAATGATCAAATATTCAAGTGGCCACCATTTAACTCCATTACACTTCCCATAACATACATCATTTGGGAACAGTCAGAATGTGGGTCCTAACATGTGTGATGCAGACTACCATTGTTTATATATCAGCATATTATTTTCTACTTTCCTGTCATTTCAAATTAATCTATTTTCCAGATTTTAAGCCAGACTTCCAGAAACAATTACCAAATATTTTATATCCAATTTTCTAAACCATTCAAAGTATAAACAAACTTTATTTTTATGGTTCAATATGTCATAACCTATGAATCAAGGGCATACAAGGACAAAAGAAAATGTAGTGTGTATTAGGAATGGCTAATCCAATTATAAAGGCAATAGGCATGTGGCCAGCCAGTGGCTTTGTAATGTTGTGTATTTTCATGCTGCAGAATGTGTTTCCCCTATGGAAACATTTATTAATAAGAGATATAAGTGCAGATGTGTTCTCTAATGGTTGTTATAGGGTAGTACTATCTGTCTGTTTCCACAGAATCTGTGACTTAAGGCTACACTAAAACAAGTTTATGAGACCTGCAGGTGAGCTCAGTGGCAAGATTACAGTCAAATCTAGGAATATATTACCAGGATGTGACCATTCATGAAAAATAATAATTGCAGAATAGTGTTAGGATGTGCACTGAAACATTCCCTTCTGACATCCTCTGAGCAATTGATCTGCAGCGTGTTTTTACTGGACCAGCCTTCACAGCCAGGTAGAGAGGTAGAATTAAGATTATGTGTGGTCAGGTGCAATTAAGAAGCAATGGGCTCCCTAATGCTTGCCTTTCACCAACACTGTACTAATTGGCGACTGTGAATATCTCATTTTCATAAAGCCAATTGTTCACAAAAATCTCCCAGGTTTAAAAAAAGTTTTAAAGATGCTTTGTTAATCTTTGTCAGACTATTTTCTCTATAACAGTCATGCTTTAAAATGTAAGCATTCTGTGTAATCATTTGTAGGTTCTGTGCACAGTGAACATAATTTGGCTAAAAGATACAGGAATCTTAGAACAGGAGGTATTGTAAAGTCAATTACTTTAGTTTTTTTTTCTTCAGGTTTTGCAACTTTACTTTATTATTTAGAAAGATCATCAACAATACATTAATTTTATTTTACAATAATATTATATTCTTACTATTATGTAGAGCTTGAGAGCAAAAACCATACCTAGGGAGTTTATATTTCATTTATATATTCATACATTTCTTATAAAAATATTTATGGAGCTCTTAATACATGCTAGGCATTATGCATAATTTCATATGGGGCAAAACAAGTTTAAAAAAATTTATATGCCTTGAGTAATGAACATATCTGAAGTGGAGAAAAAAGAATTAAGATTCATTTGTCTTTACTCATTAAATATTTATTAAGTGCCTTTTTGTGTCCTAGACATTGTGTTAAGGTTACAACCCCAAAAAAGATGAAATACCTGGTTTTAGTCAGTTTACTCTCTGCTAGGTGGGGAGTGGGGGGTATCAAGACAGGACATCTTTATGGTATAGAGTATTAATTCCTACCACAGAGGTGTGCGCAGGGTGATATGAGAGCACAGAAAAAGGCATCAAAATCAGCCTGTGAATCAAAGATGTCTTTTTGGAAGAGGTGACACTAAGCTGAGTTTGGATGAATGAATATGAGTCACATCCATGAAGGAGTAGTCAGGACCTAGGTTGTCAAATGGCTCAAGCAAAGACATAGAGGTTTGACAATTTATCACCATGGTGAAAACACTGAATGTGGGAATTTCATAATCAATTTCTATAGCACTTTCCAACATAAATCTCACAAACTTGCCTTGGTAAAGTCCCAGATAAGATTTGTTACCAACAGAAATAATTAAGAGCTTTGAAGATAGAGTAATAAATGGAAACAGCTTGCTAGATGGTGTAGTGGGAATATGGATGAGAATTAGGTATGATAGCTATAGACTTTATAATCCTCACGATTTCTTTTTATGGCATGTAGTCAGACAGTGATGTTGGAGTCACTGTATGATGAACTTTCAAAAAGATGCACACATCAACAAATACACCTCAAGAAAATTGTCTACTGAATGGGCAATGTCGACCAAAAAACAGCTAGAATGAACTTTCTTAATGGTGTTTTTTCAAGGAAGCAAGTGTTTCTTAGTATCATTTCTGAAAATACTTGTGGTTCAGGAAAAAGGAGGATCAAATCGTGCTGTGGACCTGAAATTGAAATGTATAAAAAATAATCTTAATATTGTAAAATGCTCAAATACTAGAAAATATAATTGTAGGAAGATTATAACAACATTTTGCTGTAATACATAGCAGGATATAAAGAAAGAAATGAAAAAAAATAGCCTAAATATACAGACATATGTAATTATCAGTATACATTTACATCTGAGTGCTCAGTTGGCCAGTGTCTGAGAAGGTTGTATGACTGCAGTAGAGAAGTTTGGTGCACAAGCTCTGCAACTGTCATTTATAACCTCTTACTTTACAAGGCTATTGGGAGGTACAATAAATATAAGAGAAATTCTGATCTTAAGGAAAACACTTTTAGCCTTTCCTCATTGAGTATGATGTTGGCTGTAGGTCTGTCATATATAACCTTTATTATGCTGAGTTATGTTCCCTCTATTACCACTTTGCTGAGAGATTTTATCATAAATGGCTGCTAGATTTCGTCAAACACTTTTTCTGCATCTATTGATATGATCATATGGTTTTTATCTTTTGAATTGTTAATGTGGTATATCACATTAATTGATTTGCAGGTATTGTACCAAACTTGCATCTCAGAAATAAATCCAATTTGATCATGGTGCATAATAATTTTAATGTATTGCTGAATTCTATTTGCTAATATTTTGTTGAGGATTTTTGCATCGATGTGCATAGGCGATATTGGCCTATACTTTTCCTTATTTGTAATGTCTTTGTCTGGTTTTGGAATCAAGGTAATTGTAGCCTCATAAAAGGAGTTAGGGAACCTTCCCTCTTCTTGAATTTTTGCAGTAGTTTGAGAAAAATAGATGTTAATTCTTCTTTTAATGTTTGGCAAAATTTGCCTATGAAGCCATCTGGTCAAGGACTTTTGTTTTTTGGGAGATTTTTGATTACCGATTCTATTTCATTGGTGATAATCAGTTGGTTTAGATTTTCTTTTCTTCTTGATTCAATCTTGGGAGATTGTGTTTCTAAGAATGTGTCCATTTCTTCCAGATTGTCTAATTTGTTGACATATAATTGCTTGTAGTATTTTCTTGTGATCTTTTGTATGTCTCCTCTTTCATTTCTGATTGTACTTATTTGAGTCCTCTCTCTTTTTTCTTTGATAAGTCTGGCTAAGAGTCTGCCAATTTTGTTTATCCTTTCAATGAACCAGCTCTTGGCTTATTAATCTTTTGTATTGTTTTTCTAGACTGTATTTCATTTACTTTTGCTCTGATTTTTATTATTTTCTCTCTTCTATTTGCTTTGGGATTTGTTTGCTGTTCCTTTTCTAGCTCTTTTAAGTGTAAGGTTGGATTGTTAATTTGAGCTTTTTCTTATTTCTCGAGATAGGCCTCTATTGCTATGAATTTCCCTCTTAGGACTGCTTTCACTGTGTCCCATAGATTTTGCCATTGTGTTTTCATTTTCATTTGTCTCTAAGTATCTTTTGATTAATTCCTTGATCTCATTAATAACCTGTTCATTGTTTAATAGTATGTTGTTTAGCCTCCATGTGTTCATGTATTTTCCAGTTTTTTCTTGTAGTTGATTTCTAGTTCCATACCATTTTGATCAGCGAAGACCATTGATATGATTTCAATCTTAAATTTACTGAGACTTGATTTGTGTCCTCACATGTGATCTATCCTAGAAAATGTTCCATGTGCACTTGAGAAGAATGTATATTTTACTGCTTTGGGGTAAAATGATCTGAAAATATCTATTAAATCCATCTGGTGTAGTGTGTCTTTTAGGCCCATCGTTTCCTTGTTGATTCTTTGCCTGGAAGATCTGTCCATTGGTGTCAATGGGGTATTAAAGTCTCCTACTATGAGTGTTATTATTGTTGATTTCTCCTTTTGTGTCAGTCAATAATTACTTTATGAATGTAGGTACTCCTATGTTGGATGAGTATATGTTTACTAGGGTTATGTCCTCTCGATTTATCAATCCCTTTATCATTATGTAATGCCCTTCTTTGTCTCTTATTATAGACTTTGTTTTAAAGTCTGTTTTATCTGATATAAATATTGCTACCCTGGCTTTTTTTTTTTTCCATTTCCGTTAGTGTGAACTATCTTTTCCATCCTTTTACTTTCAGTCTGTGAGTGTCGTTTGATTTGAAGTGGGTCTCTTGTAGACAGCATACATATGGATCTTGTTTTCTTATTCATTTGGTTACCCTATGTTTTTTGATTGGACCATTTAATCCATTTACATTTAAGGTGATTACTGATAGGTACATAGGTACATTGTCATTTTATTATTCATATTTGTTACTTCTATTTTCTTTTTTACCCCTTCTCTTTTTATAGAAGTCTCTTTAACATTTCTTGTAATACTGGCTTATTGGTCATGAATTCCTTAAGTGTTTTCCTGTCTGGGAAGTGCTTTATCTCACTTTCCATTTTAATCAAAAGCCTTTCTGGTTAGAGTATTCGTGGTTATAGATTTTTGTTTTTTCATAACTTTAAATATTTCTTGACAGTCCCTTCTGGTCTGCAAAGTTTCTATTAAAAATATTGCAGACATCCTTTTGAGGGTACCCTTGTAAGTAACTAGTTACCTTTCTCTTGTTGCTTTTGAAGATTCTCACTTTGTCTTTGATGTTTGGCATTTCAATTATGATGTGTCTTGGTGTAGGTCTGCTTGAATTTTTCTTGTTTGGAACTCTTTGTGCTTCCTGCACTCGTATGTCTAATTCTTTTGCCAGATTAGGGAAGTTTTCTGTCATTATTTCTTCAAATAGATTATCAATCCCTTATGCTCTCTCTTCCTATTCAGATACTCCTATGATCTGGATATTTTTACGCTTCATGTATTCCCAAAGGTCTCTTCAATTATCCTCATTTTTTTAAATTCTTTTTTCTTTTCATTGTTCAGATTGGGTGTATTCTGATACCTTGTTTTATAATTCACCGATTCGATCTTATGCTTCATCCAATCTACTGTTGAATCCTTTTAGTGTATTCCTCATTTCAGTTATTATATTCTTCATTTCTGTCTGGTTCTTTTTTATCATTTCTATGTTCTTTTTTATGCCTACTATCTCTCTGTTGATGTTCTCATTGTGTTCATCCATTTTCCCATAAGTTCACTGAGCATCCTTATTTTGAACTCTGTCTCTGATAGGTTACTTACCTTCATTTCATTTAGCTTATTTTCTGGAGTTTACTGCTGTTGTTTCATTTGTGGCATGTTTCTTTCTTTTCTCATTTTATTAGCCTCTCTGTATTCATTTCTATGTTTCAGGGATTTTTGTTTCATCTCTCAGCCTTGGCCAGATGGCTTAATGTGGAAGGTGTCCTGTGTGGCCCAGTGGCGCACTCTCCCTGATCCCTTATGCCAGGGGCTCTGGACATGATCTTTGTGTGGATTGTGTATGATTTTCTGTTGTTGTCAGGCCTTCATTGTTGTTAGTATATCAGTGGATGGGATTAATACTCAGGCTTACTAATTGTGTGAATTGTCTGCACAGGGTAAGAGTTGCTATGTGGGGGCTGACCCTAATGAATAGGATTTGCCCTAGCAGGCTTGTGTACTTGTTGCAACCACCCTTTGTGTGTACTGCTAATGGGGCTATTTCGGAGTTGCTCTGTTGTGGTCTCATGCCAGCCTTCAGATGCATTGGTTTTGTGACCTTTTGGGAAGGGCTCCCCAGTAAGCCAAGGTCAGCAGCTGCTTTTGATTGCTCAAGACTACCTGGTGGGAATCACGAAGTGATCCACAGATGGTTGTTGCCTATGGTGGATCCATAGGTAAGTGCAAGAGACAATGCTGTAGGCAGCAGTCTGGATATCCCCTGTGCCTGACCTATGGCAGTTTAACAGAGGTATCAGCTCTCCTTAAGGCCTAATACTGCCTGTCAATTGCCTGTACGTCTCTGAAACTGGATGAGCCTCTGGGTGATATGCATGTCGGGTGGCACAGGGACCCTGCGAGTCTCCTGGGTCTATTAAGTAAATTTCCCCTGTCACTTCAGTGTCTGTTTATGTGCCAACATTGTCTCTGTGTCTCCCTGTACAAGTTTCCACTTGTAGCGAGATCAACTGTTGCCCACCCTGGGCCTAAATGTGCTACCCCAGAGTAGGGGCAGCTGCCTATCAATGCACAGCAGGCACTTTGTGTACTGGAGGGGGCGGGAGCTCAGAGAGTCAAGAGCAGTCAGGCCAGTACGGACTCCTGTAATCCCCTCAAGAGATATTGCAACTTGTATAGGTAGCAGTGGTCTGTCCACAACTGTTTTCCTCAAAATGCTCTCACTGGGCTAGCCAAGGTCTGTTGCTTGAACTGACTGCATAACCCCAGAGCCAAATAGAGCACTAGAGGCTGCTTGTCAATGGGCTGCAGACACTTTGTGGCTTGGGTGAAGAGGGATCTCAGGGAGATAAGAGCCGTCAGGTCAATATAGCCTCAGTTTTGCAACTTCTGTGCCAAGGTGTTTCTGCTGTAGTCACAGATCACAGTCAAACTGGCTGCTGTCTGGAGCAGTCTCACATATCTTTGTGCTCCCTGGACACAACATTGCAACTCTTGCAGGCAGCAGAGGTCTGCCTGCAACTGATATCTGTGCAGTGCCTGCCCTGTGCTAGCCAAAGTGTGTTGCCTGTGTGGGTTGGGAGATTGAGGGAGAAGAGGGGCGGGGCTGTGGCAGTTCTCTGTCAATGGGCTGCCTGGGGCAATTTGTGGGTAGGGTGGAGCGGGGTGCAGTCAGATCAATATAGTCTCAGTCTTGCTGCAAATTTGTTAACAGTTCCTGCGTTCTTGCAGAGGTCTCTGATCACAGCAAGACCAGCTGCTGTCTGGGACTGGCCCACAGATCCCTGAGATCTGCCCAAGTTGTGTTGGAGGCAGTGACCTGCCTGACCCTATCTTGAAAATGCAGCTCATAGTGCTGGCCACCTGCTGGGAATGAGTGGCCCTGAATTGGAGTAGGGGTTGACAGCCATCCTGCAACAAAAGCCCCGGGCAAATTGCATTTTGTGTGGTGGGCTGATCCTCTCTGGCTAGCACTTTCTAATGACTTTGTGGGAGGAGTCTGCACAGTCAACCTGGTGCAGTCTGTAGATTGCCTAACAGTGGGGCTGGACTAAGGCACAGTGGTGGCTGCCCTTCCAGCCTTAGTTCTGGCGCCAGATAATGCAGGCTTTCCTGGTAAGAATCTTGGGGAGCCTCTGACCCATGACTGGCGCCACAGGTGAGTGTTCACAGGTCAGAAAGCCTGTGCGTGGGTCCTTCAAAGAAACGTCTAGGATTTCAGTCTCTTTCCATGTCACCCAGATGGCTGGACTCTCTTCTGGTTTTTACAGTCAGAGTTATTGGGATCTCCTCTTCTCTGGGCTGGGACACTGAGCGGGGAGCCCCCAAATGAGACCAGGACCCCCCTCTCCTTCAAGGCAGCCTCTGCAGCCTTGCTCTCCCTCCCAGTGATCTTCCACCACCCCCGGGTGTGGGTCTAGCTAGATTCCTGACTTTACCCCTCCTACCAGCTCCTTTATATTATCAGGGTAGGAATTGCCATCAGCTGGACTTCAGGTGATTCTCCACATTATTTTATAATTTGGTTGTAATTTCAATGTGGTCTAGAATTGATGTTGAAAAAAAAAATTAAGTATTGAAACTTCTTCTCCTTTTCATATATGACCTGTGGTCAATCAGGTCTGAAAATAATTTCCTGAATTGATATCAGCTGCTCCAAACATACAACCATTGATATCATCATGTGTCAGTGATCCAGGATCACCTGAAGAAATGTGTCAGTCTCTTTGTTCACTGAAGAATGGACTAGAAAAGCCTCTTATCACCCACTGTCCACAGCTGAAGAACTTGGCCCGGAATTTCTTCATAGAAAGAAAAGAATTAGTAGAAAAGCACATAAAGCCTGAGTTTCCCCAGAATTAGTCCTAGAAAATTTCAAGCACTTGTACAGTATATAATAATGCATGTAAATAATAAATGTCAAACTCAGAATCTTTGTACTGAATTCCCTCTGAATTTGCACTTTCCCTGGATGTCTGAACAACTGTCTCTTCTGCCTTCTTCAGGTGTCTGTTCAAATGGGAAGCTTTCTTACCTCTGATATTTCCTGTCTTCATACCAGGTTTTATTTATTTTTTCCACAGCATATATCAATTTCCAGCTCACATATAATTAGTATTGTCTGTAACTTTTTATCATCCATTTCATCTCCTAGATCAAAAACTTAACGAGGGCAGGGAAATTTGCTTCTTTGGTTTTCTGATGAATTCCCAGCACTTAGAAAGATTCCTAACACACAGTGCATGTGAACTCAATATTTGTTCGTTACATGAATGAATGAAAATAGGTACTGGGGCCAGAGGCAGACAGTAGCACTTATATAGCACTAGGAATCAAGGCAGTGCAAACTGGTCACAGAATAAACAACAGGTCCAAGAAACAGAACAGAGAGTCAAGAGATAAACTCATGCTTATTTGGAAACTATATAAAACAGAATGCTATTGTACAACACTGGAGAAAATAGTGAACTATTCAGTGTATGGTACTATGAAAATTGATTGCAGGTATATAAAAAATCTTTATACCACACTAGTCTCCAAATAAGTTTCAGGTAGATTAGATAGCTACGTGTAAAATGAAAACTTTAATTTTTAGCAAAAATTATATTTATGATCCAGGATTAGGAAAGAATTTTTTATGTGACACAAAGAACAAAAAATTATAAGATAAAAAATAATAAATTTTACAACATTAAATGTCTGTAGTCATCAATGACACCATAAATAAAAGTGAAATAATGAGCTACAAACTCTGTAAAGATACTTACAACACATAAAGTTGGCAGTTAGCATCTATACACACACACACACACACACACACACACACACACACACACACATATATATGTATATATATTTTAAAAAGTACATATTAAAGAGAAAATGATAACTCAATAGAAAAATGTGCTAATAGCAATACTTTAGAGAAGAGAAAATATCTGAAATAATGGTCATCCTGATAACGACCATGAAGAGGCAAATTAAAACCACAGTAAGATCCTATTTCATGCCCACCAGCATGACTAAAATGAAAACTTTGACAAAATCAGCTCTTGACATTGATGTAGAGCATCACTACTATTCCAAATGACACTTTATGTAAATTACTACAAATTTTTCAGGAACTTTCACAATTATTAATAAGATGTTGCATTAATATTAATTTATATCAATGTTAAATAAAATATTGAATGCAATTAAAGATACACATCTAGTTCTTCTTGCCTGTCTAGCCCATGAAAGATTAAATTCTCCTGCTGTCTTAATATTATACATAGCTATAAGTCTTGCATAGGCCATTGAAATGTGAATAGAAGTGATATGTTTTGTTTCCAAGTCAAGTATATAAATGCTGTTACACAATATTCCATGCACTCTCCTGCTGTGCTCCAAGAACCACGTGAACACTTGATGCTATAGAGTTACTATAAACTCAGAGCATTCTGAATACTGAGCCAATAGCTGGAGGACAGCTCACCTAGAGCCTGGAGCATCACTTGGACAGCAAATATATGTGAACAAGTCCTTAACTGCTGTGTGTTAAGTAACTGAGATTTTAGAGTTATTAGTTGTTGCAGCATAACTAGTTTGTCTTGACTGATAGTTCCTACAATCCAGAAATTCTGTCTAAATAAGGTACTGTTTGAAAACTCTTGTACATGTACATAAGGGGACATGCATAATGAAGTTTAAATAGCAAATATTTTTAATAGCAAAAATCTATAAACAATCTAAATGTCCATCAATGGAAAGAAAAAAATGTGGTATAGGCATACAAGGGAATGAAGTAGTGAAAATGAATAAACTAGAGTCACATAAGGTTGAAATTTAAAGAAATAATGTTAACCAAAAGAAGTAGTTGAGAAGCATATATGTGGCAGTATCCATTCTATATACATTTAGATCATGTAGACACATGATAAACAATATTATATATTACTTAGGTACAAATATTTGCATTAAAATGACAAAAATACGTAGAGGTGTTAAACATCAAATTCAAGAGAGTGGCTCTATCTGAAAAGACTAAAAGAAAGATTATTAAGGAGGGGTTCACCATAGGCTTTAATTATAGTGAAGATATTTTATTTCTGAAGCTGAGTGGAGTAGATGGGAAGTTGTATGATTCTCTATAATTTTTGCATATCTTAATATTATTACTAATAAAAATTTTTACCATTTATAAAATAACAAAATATGCAAGTAACTGTAGATTTTCTTGCAGAGTCAATTCTGTACTATGGACTAATTGTTTAGAAAATGAAGGAGATAAATACTCCAAGTAAGAAAGGCTCAAATATAGTTAAAGATACTTCATATGAAAAGCACTCCAAATTCTGTTAATTGACAGTGTATGGAAATGGAAATATAAATTAAGAAAGTTCATGAGACTTTTAGAAGAGTAACTGATTTGCATTCTGATAGGTGGATATAATCCATATATTAATCAAGTTAGGCAACCTGATATAAAAAATAACTCCCAAAATTTCAGTGGCTCAAATCAATAAAAATTTATTTCTTGCTAACACCTATTCAATTTGGGTATATGGCAAATAGACTTCTATGAAGAAATTCAGAGAACAAAACCTCTTCCATCTTGTGGCTTTGGCCTCTTCTACATCCTCCTCACCCCTTTCCTTTCAGCCAGGGGAAGGAGAAAGCAGAAAGGGGTCACACGTGGGAATTTTAGAGATCAGCCTTGAAGGTTGCATATACTTTCACCATATTTCAGTGATCTGTTATTAGAAATAGTCACATTTGAGTTTAAAAGAGGCTAAGGAGAGAGTAAAGTTAAGATTGGTGCATACTTAACCAGTCTTAGTCACACCATATTTATTATAAATGGTGACATTGAATCATAAACAAAGGACTAGATTCTGATCATCATGATAGATTATCCAACAATCCAAATCAGTATGGGCCAGAACACTAGTTAATCAGAGCCAATATGATAGTTTTTGAAAGGATTATGTGCTTGATATTGCAAATATACCAAATGTATCATCATGGGAACTTTTATTTGTACATATTTTATATATTAGGATAGTTTAATTTTAGTACATTGAGGATCTACCATCAGTTATCTTTTTAGTGCTTAGGGCCTCTGAAGAAATGCACCCTTACCTTAAACCTTTCCGGGCTGATATTTATGAGAAAAGTGCTAACCAGCTATGGAATAGAGGGCTGCAGTGGGGCAAGTAGGGGATCCAGCATGTCATCCAGCATATTAGATAGGGAGAGGCAGGAGCATGAGCAGAGTGACAGCAGGAAATATTGAATGTGAAGTTTTGAAATTTGGCCAGGTCTTAGTGCCAACTTAACTAGTCATGAAATTGTGAACAAGTAATTTTATCTATCTGTATAAAATTTAATCTGTGATAGAATGAGGGAACAGGACTCATATTCTAAGGTCCTTTCCAGTGCTAAAGACAGTCTATCTATCTAAGTTAGGCACTCTAACTATAATCCTTCCTACATTACAAACAGAAATTCAATAAAATGTGGCTCTTTCTGAGCAAAGCCAATGGATAGTTAGCAGGTCCAAAAGACAGATCTCACTTAAAAGGCTTTGTACATGGTTAACTCAATTACTTTTTTTAGAGTTTGCAATGAAGAAAGGACAAGAATTTTTTAGTTACATCTGCACATTTCTATAGTGGCACATTTCAAAATTTCTAGAATAATTTTCCATTTCATATTATCTAAACACTTTTTGTGATTTCTTTTTCTCTAACAACAATGTATCATCAACATTTATTTTGCTTACTTTACCTTCTAACGTGTAAGTTCAATGAAGACAGAAGTTTTTGTCTGTTTTCTTAATGTTTCATTCACAATACCTAGAACAGTACCTGGTATATAGTAGAATAGTTACTAAATAGTTATTGAATTAATAAATAAATTAAAAACTTATGGAGACTTCAGAATCATCAGGAGAGTTTTCAAGGAGGCTGAGATTAACACTTTTTGCAGTTTAGATATTGAAGATCTATTAAAGAACAGTAAGCTGAGTTTTGCATTGCTTTTCTAACTCATGGAAAGTAAATTAGGCCTGGAGAAGGATCATACTCTGTTGGGGACAATTTTTTATAAATTTGAAACTTTTTCACCTCATCTGGCATTTCTTAAAATTGTTGTAAAAGATGAATAATCACATGAAACTATTTTAATAGGGAATACTCTAACAATATTTAAATAGGTGGTTAACAGAGTTTTGTTTATAAGTTTCAGGCAGAATTTTCATGAGGAATCTAATACAATTCAAAAGTAGCAAAGACAAACAATTCTCAATCTGCCGAGTATAAAGTAAGGTAACAGTACCACACATGTTTCCGCATTCCCTACTTCAAATCAACATCTAATTATCAATGTTTATATATTATTCCAAGTTCTCATTCATCTAACTCTAGACTACTATTTAATCATGATGGATTGTGGTAGCAACGTCGTTTGTGGTGCAGGCTATGATCTGCTATGATTCCTATGCAAAATTATTATGATGAATCACACATGTCAATGATTTTTGAATGAGACAAATCCAAAACTAATTTGCTATCTGCGATCCAGATGTAATTGGCTATGTATCATAAATCTTCCATGAAAATATTCCTCAGTTCCATTTCTGTCAGCAAACAAAAGTGTTCTTCATAGTTCACTCCCCAAGAAAAACAATAGAGTATAATTAGAAGGGAAGAAAGAAAGTGCAGAGTCGATTAGAATATAAAAACAGCAAATGCCTAGATCAAACTGACAGCACATATGAATCTTTGTTATCAAAATTTTTGTAAATTGCATGTCTCCATTTTTGGTCCAGGTATTCAGTACCTTAAGATAGCTATAAAATATTTTATCTTTACCCTAACCTGTAGAAATAAAACTGCTTACAGAATACTCTAGAATTTGAAAATTACTTATATTTATTTATTTTGAAATAGATGGAAGTTTAGTTACCAAATATTGAGGGGGAAAAGATGGAATTCCTTATTGTAATAGTAAACATAAGATTAAAAATATTTGTTCATTAGAGGGAGTTTTGACTATTAACTAAGTATAGTAGAAATAAAACATAGACTATGGTTTCAAACCACATAGAGTCCAGAAAACTTCATACTAGGCATATTAACTACAGTGACAACATTGGGAAGGTGTGTGTGTGTGTGTGTGTGTGTGTGTGTGTGTGTGTGTAATCTATAAAATGGGTATGCTTGTTTGAAATGAAAAGTACTTGAGAAATTCTGCATGGGTATAAACCTAATATTCCTATTTTTAAAAAAATGATTTAAAATGCTTTTTTTCTCAATGGTGGGTCAGTAACCTCTTCCTCCTATGTATGAAGCATGACATTCTTCATTATGCAAATTTTCAGCACCAATATTCTTTCGAAGTATATGAAAGAAGGCATTTTGACCAATCAAACCCAGAAAGTGTAAATAGAACCCTTCTCAGAGGAAAACCAAATCTTCTAGGAGATGAAATGCATCTAATCACAAATTTCATTTATTTCCTCCATAATACATTTCTTTGTGCTATTCTTCATCTAATCCATGCCTCTAAACTAACCTCACATAATAACATAGTTAGTAATAGTTAGCACTTATATATAGTACATTCCATCTTTAAAGTACTCAACACATGTTAAATAATTAATGCGTATTGAAAGAAGTCAGCAAAAGTACAGAATTTCCAAATTCTTATGAAATGAGCAAAATATTTTATTATTAATTTTTAGATTATATGGTTTGCTTAATCTGTTTTTTAAAAATATTTTTTACCTGTCATATAAGAGGAATAATGTTCAAAGTGGGGATGTATATAAGCCTATAACTGCTTTTATACACGATTTAATGCTGGAATTGAGGCTGAGGCTTTGATAACTGCTGGAGCCATTTATGATCTCATATACTACTCCACTGTGGAACATTAGGACTTAAATAACAGAAACCTGTGCTTTCACTGAAAAGAAGAAAAATAAAAATAAAATCCCCTTTCAGATGAATAAAAAAATACATGTAGAGAAATTTATGGAAATGTCATAAATATACATGAGTAAAATTATATTTAGTGAAGGTTCTGTAGTAGATTTGGGAACGAGGGTATCACTTGACACCTGTCTGGGTAGCCTTTGGATGGAAAATTTATAAAGGGAGATTTCTTTTACCTATGGCCATAAAATGTGCACTGGGTTTATAATAGGCCCTGACATTTAGTCACAACTATACAGAAGACTTTAGGACTTTAACCTCCACACAAAGTGACTTAATGTTTACAATGTCCATCTGCTTAGATTGAACATGGTCTCCCTCAGTGGGAAATGTGGCTAAAGAAGTGCCAGGTAACAACAACAACAACAATGACAAAACATGTATATTGCTTTGAAATATATCTAGCAGCATGCAAAGATGATTGCTTCTCAGGTCGTCATTTAAAATTTGTTCATTGGATTCTTAATCCTTGTTTATTTTTTTCCCCTGACCTTTAAGCATCTACTGCTGAATGACATATCTCTGATAAAAAAAAAAAAGCCTAAGAGAAAGATCTACATGAGCGTGTGTAATAAATAATCCATAATATTTCCAATCAAGATGACAGAGACGGTAAATATTGTGTTTGTGTCCTCTCACAACCACATCAAAATTATAACTAAATAATAAACATTGTTGAAAATCACCTGAAGTCTAGCTGAACAGAAGTCCTATAACTAAGGACTTACAGAAAGGGCTACCTTGAGATTGGTAGGAGGGGTGGAGATGCCGAATGCACTGGTCCCACACCTGCATATAGTGGTTGAAAATTGGGAAGGATATCTCAGCTGCAGAGGTCTGAGGAGTCCCATCCCCATGCAAGACTCTCCAACCTAGGGTTCCAGTGCCAGGAAGGGATGTCCCAACAAAGTCTGGCTGTATACATCAGCGAATATTGTGGCTGAATGAGATACCAGGCATTCCTCATGGAGGGCCTGTGCATGGACTTACTAATGATCTCACTCTCTCTGGGCTTCAGCACTGGGACAGCAGCTCAAAGGGTGAATATGGGGAGGAACTGAATTCCCTGGTTTCAAGCAAGGGCTAGAGGGGCAGCTTTCTTCCAGACAGAAGTGCTGGCAGAATCCATTTTTTCCTGCTGAGCCCTCCCCTCATTCAGCAGGCATGTGCAGAAGGCCACCACATTTGTATCTCCACCAACCTAACTAACACTGGTTACACTACCCTGGTGATTCCCTGAGACCCTGCCTCACCCTACTTTCGGGCTACCCAAGCCACTTCCAGTGGCTTTCCCATACAAATGACCTATCTTGGCTTATGCTGAGGACTTTCCTAAAATCTCTCGATGGTTCACAAAACCCAGACAAGCAGCAACTGGCATTGGCATGCCCTGTACTTCTTACGGAGCAGCCCCAAGCCTGGCACTAGTGGCAGATAGCCTTGGTTCATGGCTTGGACTGTCGAGGCACCTCCTAGCCCAGTGCACGTGGCAGCCATCTGCAGGTTATTTGATGGCTCATGCCAGATGGTCCCAAGCAGGGCACAGGCTGAGGCTGAACTGGCCTGTGTCAAGGCCCCTGCCAGGAGGCTCTGGGGCTGGCATGCTTGATGATAGGCTTCTGTCCGAGCTGGAGTATATTTATAATAATAATTACAATGGTAGTAATAACAATAGTTAATAGTACTAAATTTTCTACACATATTGTCTCATTTACTTATTATAACTATTCTATCAATACATTTTTATAATTATTCTTATTTTTTCAGATGAAGAAACTGAGATTTAAAAACTTTAGTAAGCTCCTAAGTGAGAAGGGGCTCGGCTCTAAACCTAGTAGGTCTGATTCCAGAGCTCAGATTTTTATGACCATGACATACCTCAGCAATCAGTGTTTCTGTGCTCATATGTACCACCCATTGACATGCACTTAGCATGTATCTATCATTATAAAAGTCTTATACCTTAATTCTAAAAAAGTAGTACCAGTGAGCAAGGAGCAGAATTAGAGTTCATAGTCACATTTGTCCAATGCCAAAACTTGTGCTTGTTCTAAATACACATAAGCAGTTTTAAAATTTCACCTTTGGAAGAGAAGGCTGCAGACCTCTCATTTTCACATGCACTGAGGAAAAGTGATCTACAAAATGTTCTATAGTAAGGTAGTGTCAGAGTTCAAATGAGAATTCTTTTATTTTTGTTCCCACAGCTGGTAGCATTTTTTTCTTCAAGATCCAAAATAGAAGGGTTTCTGGATAAAGCAATAACAGTTTGGGTTGCTCTAATCTCCATTATTTTTGCACTGAGACACACGACAAAAAAAAGAAAAACATTGAATTTAATATCAGGGAATTAATGATTAAACCCAGTACTGCTAATCTAATAGCTACACCTAAATGTTCTAATATGTAATCAAAGGTGGTCAAGCAATTCACTGGTATGATTACATTTTAATATACTAATGGCTCCCATTTTTTTGCATGCTTATCATGTGCTAAGCATTGTATTAACTCAGTTAGTGTTCATAGCAATCATACAGCTTGAGCACAATTATTATTCTCATTTTATAGATGAGAAAACTGAGGCACAGGGGGATTAAGTAACTTGCTTGATGTTACCCAGTGGATTAATGACATACCTGGCTGTTTGAGAGCACACTCTCTCATTAATTTTTCTGAAACTGCCTCTTGAATATATTTCTAATTTTAGGCAACAATTGGAAATTTAATACCAATGGATTTCTCCTGGCCCAAGGGAATATGCAAATATTTTTAAGAAGTTATACATGAGTTTAGATATGCATCTAAGAAAGTGCTTTAGATGGTCTGAAAATTATATCACCTAGGTTACTATTTGATGCCTAATTTAATCAATGTTGTTTGATATAGATGAATGTTTCAAATTAGAAATAATATGCCTTCTAGAGTAACATTGAGTTTTTCTAATAGCTATCTGTATAGGAGAATTAACACTCACAAAGTAAATTTCTTTCTTTTCATTCAGATTTTTTGATATCGTAAAACCATTTCTTCAGTTTCTCTGATATATCTAAATTATGAGGAACAGTGGTGTGCATTATTATTAGCTATTAACATATGCATTGTTATTTTTATAGACTAATAGCCAAAGGTATATCTACAGTTGATGTTCGTTTGTGACTAGTAAAGTGATTCTCATTTTTTTATAGCCCTTTTCATTACAAAGTGCCTCATAGGTCTCTCATTTTTAAATAGGAAATTTCCTGCAGTAAAATGGTAAGGATGTAAATTTTATTCCACAGGCAGATGTGCAAAAATCATTGATATTCTAGTTAACATTAAGTCCATTCTGCAAATAATTTGTGGGGTGGCTCTGCTTAAATGGCAGTACAAATGGCAGTCTCATACAGATGCTCACCACTTCTCTGTAGCTCAGTAGGATGCGAGTGTGATATGTATACATATAAGTATTTCCCCTGAATAGTGAATTTTTGCTTCTCAAACATATACCCAATAAATATAGTGCATGGGCAGGATTTGGTCAAGTAGAAAGTTAATTAACCCCTGATGTGCCTTCCTGATATGACAGGGAAGTACAGTATAACCCGAGAGTAGCATTATTTTATTCTTTTAATAGATGTTATTGGGTTTATGATATGTGGTTATCAGTTTATTTATTTTTTTGTCACAAAAATCTTATAACAAAAGACACAGAGTCTCATTGGCCCATAACAATAAGCCTTTATTAAATTCACACTTCTTAGGTGGTCAGCAGGTAGCTCTGCTAGTTTTGGTGGGACTTACTTCTATTTTTGGATTGCAGGCTATTAGACAATCTGGAAGGCTTCAGCTGGAATGACTGGGTCAGCTTGGCTCTGTTCTACATCTCTCATCTTGCAGGCAGGTCTAGGCATGTCATCCTCATGCTGATGGCAGAGAACAATAGCAAGAGTGAGTGTGATTGTACTAGAGCATTCCAAGCTTCATTTTTTTAAATTTTTTGTTTTGTTTTGTTTTGTTTTTGTTTTTGTTTTTTTGCTAGCAACTCATTGATCAAGGTATGAGACATGGCCAAGCTCACAGAGGGGAGTTTTATCAATCCTTTCTACACCTGCCCCAGGGAAGCTTTGAAAAGTTATATGGCAGAATGTTGTGGATACGGGGGTGGGGGGGGGAATGGGTCTATTACCATAAGTTAGTGCAGTTTTAACTCATATTTACAATTATTTAATAATTTACAATATGAAAAATTTGTTTATATCTATTCCACCAAACACCTCCCACCAAATATTATCCAGTCATAGCATCAGTCTCGCTTGTCCAAAATTTTATAATTTTCAAGAGGTTTGGAAGTGGGTTTTCATGATCTAGAGAACTATAAAATAAAAAGACAAATTATCTGTCACCAAACATTCAAATTATTTTACAGATTATATCTGTAAAGATGGTATCAGTAATACTTCTGGTAGAAACTAATTACTATGTTACAGGTAAGCCAAGTCCACATGTGAAGACCATGTAAAGATATTACACTCAATAGATCCAGCTAAGGTCCCCACCAGTGTCTATCCCTAGATATCTTAGTAAAATAAACCTTCAGAAAATTATAGCCTCTGGCCTTCAAGTCTTCTAGATGAGATGCCAGAGAGTGTTGCGTAGAGATGCTATCTCCACTATTTCTAGTCCAAATTTCTGAACCACGAAATCAATAAACACAAAAGTTCTTTTTTTTTCCCTACCACTTGGTCAGGGAGAGAATAATTACAATACATGCTTTCATATGAATAAAGAAAATAGAAGGTACTGTAGTAGTCACTAGTCCATATCAATTCTGAAATCCTTCCAGGCAAAATGTTATCAGATTTTCCTACCCTGGAATGGAGTATGTTCCTTGATTAAGCCTTGATTCTATAACCTGGGAATGACTAAGCCCTTTTAGAACAAGATGAGGGTGCCTTTGACAACTTTGAAAACTCTATAGGTTTTTTATATATCAAATCTGAGTTCACAACATGCACTTATAAGCTGTATCCCAGTTATTTTTGAGACATGCTTATCTCTCTAGACTTAATTACTGGTATTCTTGACATGTCAAACTACCATGAAACAACACCATTAAGATTCCTTGGAGTCCATTTGTCTAGATGAGAAGGTCTACTAGGCACAAATTTAATTATCTCAGAAGTCTTAAGAAGAGGTTGCAAAGATCCTTGATCCTGAGGCAATGTATTAATATGAGAATCTTTTACTTGTTTGAGAAGCTGGGAATGTGAATCATTTTATTTTCCACACTAACAATTTTCACAGGTCCTGGGCTCTTCATATTTCCACAAAATGTTTTTTGGAAACTGGCCAGTTCTTTAGTCTACATTTTTCTTGTAGAATCTCTCCATGAACAGCTATAAGCAGCCAATAGATGTTTTCAGTACTTTCCTTGGACATCTCTCAAGTCCTAAAGTTCATTAGGTATAAATTCTAACTTTCAGGTTACATGTGACAATTTTACTAAATGTGACACAACTTCATAACACAGGTCCTTACACTTCACTTTTTCTGATGTGTGTGGTTTTTTTTTTTTTTTTTTTTTTTAGTTTTTCCAGCCTCCTTTAATGCTGTCCTTACTACCTGTCTCCTGGTCCTAAAATCAACATATTATATTTTTGTTATAGCAGTACTTCGTTTTTAGTACACTTTTTTTTTTATTAGCTACCTATAGCCTTAATAATAATGTGGAACAAACAGATGCAGAACCTCTGTGACAAACAACCATAAAAATTTATTGCTTTACATGAGTAAAATAGTCCTAACAGCAACTCTGAAATCATGCTTGGGGGTTACGTGATTATCAGATAATTTAGTATGTCTTTATCTGGGAAAACTGGGAAACCTCAGCTCTGCTCCATATGTCTCTCATTCTTGAACAAGCTTGCCCAAGTATGTCCTTTCATGGCATTATTATTAGATGGCAAGTGTAAAAATGAACCTCATTGTATAAGCTTATTTTAATGTTTTCTTTGGATCATATCTGTGAATAAAGCAACCCTGGCTGTGCTCGGGATGGAAATTGTGTATACTACATGCCAATAGGAGAGGATTGTAAAGTTATATGGCAAAGCACATGGGTACAAGGAGGGACAAAGGATTGGAGTCATCTCTTATATCTACCAATGCTAGATTTTATGACTCTAAAATTCCAAATCTTATGTACAAGACCAAATAAAAATTGTCAGTTACTTTAGTTTATGTTTTATTGGAATTGTATAAGTATTTTACTTTATGTTTTATGGTGCTTATAACTTGGTTTGTACATTTAAAGCACCAATTAAAGCACAAAAAATTCCTTTTGAGGTCACTAGTTGTTACCAAAGTTATCATATAAGAAACCATACCCTGACATAAAGTCTGCTTTATTTTTTTTCAACATATGGTAGTTGAGTTTTATGGAAACCTTTTAGACTTCTGTGGTCTTTTACTTACCAAAGTGGTCACTAAAGGAAAATTAACTAATATTCAAGGAGAAGAATATAACATTTTTATGACTTCCAACCCTGAGAGTAAAACTTATTAGTAACTATAGATTTTTCTCTATAGCAATGAGCTAATGTATCATCAATTTCTGTTAGTCTAACACTGTATATCAAAATGGTTAAGTCTTACTGGGTCTATGCTTCTGTTTCCTATGAGACCTCATACCAGGCTATGCATTATGTCTAAGAGATGAGACACAAATTGAAGTCTCAGTGGATATAAAAAAATTCTTTGTACCTGACCTCAGTTACCTTCTTAACAATCTATGAGCAATAAACATTTATTTTAATCAAGAGCTTCCCTGTGGGTGAAACAACTTAATCATTAAAATTTCTGATACTTTAAACAAATTAATACTAATAATAGGCAATATATTTGCCTAATTTTTCAGCTCGCTCTCTCTCCCTCCCTCTCTGTCCCTGTCCCTCCCTCCCTTCCTTCCTTCCTTCCTTCCTTCCTTCCTTCCTTCCTTCCTTCCTTCCTTCCTTCCTTCTTTTATTTTTTTTAATTTCTATTCTTACTTTTCTTGTTGTTGCCTTGACAAGAACTAGTTTATTTTTGGAGTATGGAGACTTTTAGTTATTTAAAAATGTTTCATGTAGTCTTAAGCCAAAGAAATTAGGTTTCTATAGTATTTAAATAATCCAAAAATATAATGCACAAATCTGTAATTTCAAGCTTGAATTTTCTACGATATTCACTGATCAGACTGTTTTCCATTTCTTTCAAAAATTTTTATTTTTTATGGTAAATAATCCATGAATTCTTTGGTATTTTGCAAAAAGACAGTATAGTGTACTGGAAAGTTTCTATTACCTTGGAGCCAGAAGTTCTGGCTTTCTAACTTTGCACAGTTATTTAAGCCTCCGGTTCTTCATTTCTCATATTTGAATCACAATAATAATTTCTCTTTTTTCTTTGCCTCAACATTGGTTCATGAGGACAAAATTAATCACTAATATGTGAATGTCTTTTGCATACTGTAAACCTTACTACAAATGTAGATACTTGAGATATGGAAAAAGAAAAATTTTCTTCTTATAATTTCCTAGGAAAATACTATAGCAGGAATTTAAAATCTACCCTCCTACATTTTGTTGGGATAGGGTGCGCCCTACATACCACTTTCCTTTTGGAAGTCATGGGTCATACAAAGCTCAGATTTAAAAACATTTGATTAGTCCTAGTAAAGTGACAGAAACCTTTTTAGCAACAACATGTTCTAGGACTTTAGTAAAAAGGGGAGAAAAATACTAGAAAAAAATGTTGTCTGTCTTCTTAATACATTGACTCATCCCAAGGTTAGCCCGAGGCAAGCCTCCAGCCCCAGCCAATTCTTATGTTGTCTCTCACTCCCATGAAGGAAGGAAAAATTCAACATAGTGGAATGATTTTTATCTGGATCTGGGACCTAGAGAAGACTAAGTGTTACTACATGAGGAAATAAAGTAAAAGACTAATAAAACCAAGAGGAGAGAGAAAGAAAAAGAAAAACAGAATAGAGCCCTCATAATTAACATAGACTGACTCTATATGAACTGATTTGCTAATGGAGGGGGAACCTAAGAAAATCTTTTGTTCTTTATTCTAAACTCATAATCTGTGTTTAATGATACAATAAGAATTTTCAGAAATGATTCTTTCTTCCTTCCTGCACACACAAAGTTATAACCAAGAGGTCACAATATGTGCACTAAAATTATGAGTACACAAGCACCCAGTTCTTACCTCATTTTCATCAGAGAACCTAATGAGGTACATATGATGTAGTCTACTCAGTCAATTTATTAATATATGATAAAGCAAATGTTATCCTTAGGTTAATGAAGATATTACTTACAATTTGATTTTGTTTTTATTGTAAAATCATTTATTTACACATTACATGCCTACCAAATACCAAGCAATGAACTGGGGAAAACTACGGAGACAATATAAAGACCAGTGATTGCCAGGGGTTGGGAGGAGGGAGGGAAGAATAGGTGGAACGCAGAGGGTTTTTAGGGCAGTGAAACTATTCTCTATGAAACTGTAATGGTACATACATGTCATTATGCTTTTGTTAAAATCCACAAAATGTAAAATACCAAAAAGGAACTGTAATTTAAACTATAAACTTTGAGAGATAATGATGTGTTAAAGTAGATTCATGATCATAACAAATGTACCACCTTGGTGTGGGATGTGGATAGTGAGGGAAGCTGTTAGTATGTGGGGAGGCATGGGATATATAGAAATATAGAAATTGTACTTACTAATAAGGTTTTTGTAAACCTTAAATTGCTCTTAAAAATAAAGTCTTTAAAAAGAATAGTGTCCATGCCAAATGCTGATGTGTTTATAGAGAAACTGGATCTCTCAGACATTATATATACACTAACTGTATGATGTAAGAATCACTCTGGGCATATATCCCAGAGAAATAAAACTCATATTTGCACAGAAACCTGTACAAGAACGGTCATAGCAACTTTACTTGTAATAGCCCAAAACTAGTAACAATAAGTTGATGTTCTGCAATAAGTTTGATATTGTTCTGTAGTTATGTAAAGTGTAACCCTTGGGGAGAAACTGGGTGAAGAGTACACAGGACCTCTCTGTATCAACTTTTTGTGAATCTATAATTATTTCAAAATAATACATTAAAAAAAACACTTATTTTTTTAAATAAAAAGTTACTTCTGAAATAATAGATTAGTTCTAAATAAAATGATATGAAAATATAATAAAACTACAGAAAGAAATCTATATCTATAAAATTTGGTTATTTATTGAAATTAATCTAATTGCTCCTGAGATTTTTTAAAAAAAACATTTTTTCCTTGTCCATTTTTTTGTTGTTGTTTATGAAAAAGCAGCTCAGAGAGAAATAGGAAAATGTATTTTTTCACAGTATGCTTTCATACTGCTGTTATTCCTATTTTAAATTGTCAACAATTCTGATGTTCTCAGCAATATGGCATTTATATATTAGATCTCTGATGATCAATAGGGCAGTCATTGCATGAACCACTTTTTAGTACTCATAGCAGTAAAAAAGCTCAAATCCTTTCATGAAAGTTTTTGTTTCCATAAAATTTTCTGCCACTGAATTTTTAAATTAAATTTATTGGGGTGACATTGGTTAATAAAATTATATAGATTTCAAATGTATAATTCAATAATATGTCATATGTATCTTGCATTGTGCATTCACCACCCAAAGTTAGATTTCCTCTGTCACCGTATATTGAGCTCCTTTATCCTTATCTACCTCCCCTACCCTTCCCTCTAGTAATTACTAAACAGTTTATGTCCATGAGTTTCTTTTTGTTTGTTGCTTTCAGTTTTATATTCCATGTATAAGTTAAATAATCTTTCTCAACTTTTTTATCTGATTTATTTTGCTTAGCATGAAAATCTCAAGATCCAACCACATTATTGCAAATGGCAGTATTTCATTTATTTCTTGTGGCTGAGTAATATTCCATTGTATAAATGTACCAAAGCTTCTTTATCTAACCATCTATCGAAGGACACTTTGGTTGTTTTCATTCTTGGCTACTATGAATAATGCTGCTATGAACATTGAGGTGCATTTACAGAAAAATGTTTTCAGTTTTGGGGGGTAAATATCCAGAAGAGAGATTGTTGTGTCATATGGTAATTCTATTCTTAATTTTTTTGAGGAAACTCCATATTATTTTCCATAGTGGCTGCACCAATTTATATACCTACTAGTAGTGCACAAGGGTTCTCTTTTCCCCACAATCTCTTTAACACTTGTCATTACTTGTCCTATTGATGATAGCCATTTTGGCAGGTGTAAGGTGGTATCTGACTGTGATTTTCATTATCTTTTTCCAAATAACTAGTGAAATTAAGCATCCTTTCATATGTCTGTTGAACATTTGTATGTCTTTTTTTTGGGGGGGGGCGGGGGGAGAAGAGTCCCTGTCCATTTTTTAATTGAATTATTTGTATTTTGTTATTGTTGAGTTGTGTGAGTACTCTATTTTGAAAATTAGGCTCTTCTCATATGTATTGTTTGTAAATATATTCTCCCATTCAGATGGTTGCCTCTTAGTCTTATTGATGGTTTCTATGCTGTGCAGAAGCTTTTTAGTTTAATATAGTTTCATTAATTTATTTTTGCCTTTGAAGTCAAATTAATAAAATATTCTATAAATCCAAGGACCATGAGTTTAGTACCTATGTTTGCTTATATGCAGATAATTGTTTCGGGGCTTATATTCAGATCTTTGATCCATTTTGAGTTAATTTTGGTGTATGGTGGCAGATAACAGCCTAGTTTCATTCTTTCGCAGGTGGCTTTCTGATTTTCCCAGCACCATTTATTGAAGAGGCTTTACTTTCTTCACTGTATAATTTTCGCTCATTCATTGAAAATTATTTTCCCATATAAATATGGGTTTACTTCTGGACTCTCGATTCTGTTCTACTGGTCCGTGTGTCTGGTTTTCTGTCAATACCAACCTATTTTGATTATTGTTGCTTTGTAGTATAATTTAAAGTTGGGCAAAATGATACTTTTGACCTTGTTCTTTTTTCTCAGGATTGCTTTGGCAATTCAGGGTCTTTTGTGCTTCCACACAAATCTGATGATTTTTGTTCCATTTCTTTAAAAAATGCTGATGGGATTTTGATGGGGATTGTATTAAATCTGTATAATAAGGTAATAAGGTCATTTTAACTATGTTGATTCTTCCAATTCATGAACGTGGAATATCTTTTCTTTATTTTGTCTTTACTCAGTCTATGGATTCAAATATTAATCTCATCTATCCTTAAAGATACACCCAGAAATAATGTTTACCACATTTCCTCTGAAAATTTTATGTCAAGAAGTGTTAACCTAAAATTAAAAAGTTGAAATGAGAGGCAATAAGAGTTTATTTTAGATCAAATAATTGCAATTTAGGGAGCATAGATTTAGGCAGAAGCCCAAATAGTGTCCCCATTACAGGGTGAGGACAAGGCATTTTTGTGAGAAAAGGAAAAGAGTAAATATATAAATAGAAGAAAAAACTTCCTCTTGGTGCTAACGAGCTGAGTTACTCTAACAATACATGATTGATTACTGAGTCCATCTTCAGATAGAGAGCCCTTATGGTCAGGATATCTGTTTTCTTGCTGGTTTTACAAACACTTGTTTGTGAGATAATGTTGGTTTGGCCTAGTCCAGGATCCCACCCAATTTGAACATTCCAAAGATTCAAGGAACAAGAAGTATAAGGCAGGTCCTCTGAAATGGCTACTCTGGTTCCATTAAAATGGCTCCACCTATGTCAACTTTTACAACAGCTAGGATTTTACAATAAAAATAGAATGTGCCAATCACCCTCTTTCTTGAGAGATTGCTTCCAGATGGTACATAAAGGGACAGAGTTTGCTTTTGTTGGGTAGAACAAGCGGGTGTGTTTGCACAAAGAATTGGTCTAGAAGGCAGTATTTAAGTCTAAACATTTTATCATGTTTTAATGCATTATATGTTTAGGGTATTGGTTTTTAAATCTTTTTATGTTTCCCACACTTAATTTGCAGGAAAGAAGGAGGGAGAAAAGGAAAGAGTGGAAGGAGGGAGGGAGGGAAGGAAGGAGGGAAAAGAAAGAAAAATAAAAGCTTTGCAAACAAAAAAATTTAAATGTAAAATAATTGGAAGGTCTCATTTTGAAGCCTTGTGGGTTTTGTAATCTTATTATAATGGCTGCTGTTTGCTTACAATGATGCAATTTTGATGAAAAGAAGAAAAAGAAGAAAGGAAGAAAGAAAGAGAGGAAGGAAGGAAAAAAGGAAAGAAGGACAAAAGGAAGGAAGGAAGACAAGAGGGAAAGAGAATGTAAAAAAAGAGAAATAGAAAGAGAAAATACCCTCTCCTTTCTCCAGCAAGGCATTTAATCACCTCTGAATGTTACTTCTAATATTTTTTAAACAACTATTAGCCTTGTGTTATGTTGCAGAGGTAAATATTTGGTCAGGAAAAGAGAAGTAGATTACTGGCCTGAGGCAGTAAAGAGTGAATGGTCCTTATTGACTAAAATCTAGGCATTTCTGATGCTAAAATCTGTTCTCAGGTGACAGGAGCTTAATTTCTTTTATGAAGGTAACAAATGAACTGGTGGGTCAGCAGTTATTGATGGTGCAGGTATATGTACATCCAGATTCCCAGAACAGCAGGAAATTTATTTCTGACAAGTCCTGCATAAAAATAGTGTTGCTATTATCATTATTACTAATAAGTGGCATAAATGGAAAAAACATGCTTTCAAATAGTCTAAAACAGAATTCCCATTAGCAAAATATTAGCTTTGCAGGTTTGTTGTTCCTGAATGATAAAAGAAGAATTGAAGCAAGAAATTGGGAAGAGTTGAGTCTTAACCCTGTCACATCACTTACTAGTCAGTAATTGATCTTGGGCAAGTGCCCCAACCTCTCTGAATTTTAGATTTTTCAATCTAACCTATGTGTCTTAGCAATTTTGCAAAAAAGCAATAAGCAAGGTAATATTTGTATGATAAAAGCTCTACGGAAAGCATAAGGTTTTATTTTTGTCACTACCCTTGCAATAATTTGACTTTGGAAACAAGGAATAAACAAGATACATTATGAGGTCTTATGTAAAAGTATATAGTATTTTTAGTTGCTTTTTTTTTTTTGGATTCTTCAAATTAAATTGTTTTTAATATCAATCATATTAATTTCACTGCACATCATAGTTCCTTATATTGTGTTCTCAATATGAAAGTTTGGTTTCAAAGTTTAGAATCATTTCTGAATATTAATAAAACAGAAATTGAGTATCTGTTTTGTGGACTGGACTATTCTAAAAAGTGTGTTATATTCTAATTATTGATTATATTATTGTTTATTTGTGCAAACTGCTAATTGACACTACACAGAAATATTTTTACATACACTAAGGTTATTTTTTACCATAAATACACAAAGCTACAAGCTAGATATTATTATTATTATTATTATCATTATTAATTATTATTATTACAGATAAAATGACCTTAAATATAGAGAATGTATGTGACTGGTTCAATATCATAAAAGAGCTAGACATGTGTTCCTATTATGTCAGACTATATCTAATATATAGTCCATACCCACAAGGAGCTTAGGATCTAGTAAGAGAGAAAAATGCAGATATAATTGTTACAATAATTTAAAAGAGATAGTGATAAGCACCATAAAAATAAAACAGAAAAAAGTATGAAAAGATACTGACAATAATAGAGATTGCCTCTACTTACAGGGATCATGAAAGAGCTAATATCTGAGAAAGATCCTGAAAGGAGTTTGGAACATAGAAATGCAGAAATCCATTTTACTTAATAGAACCTTAGTGATAAATTCATGGAAGATGGAAATAAGGAAATAAGGTGATATTTGAGAAATATTGAATGTTTATTTCTCTTTTGTATTTTAAGCACATGGTATTAGCTCTGGCTATCTCTGAGTTTCAGATGCCTGGAATGATAGTGACAAGTGAAATGCAAAATAGAGAATGGAGGCAAGTTTTAATTAAATGTAAAAAAAAAAAAAAAAAGAAAGGATTTTGCAGCAAAGTCAGTGTATTTTAAAAATAAAAGGAATTCCAAATTCATTTATCATCCAGTGACATCTCAAAAAATAAGAAAGTCTTAAATCATTGAGTTTCTTCCATAAGTTGCTCTCTCCTAGATGCTCCTTTTCTTATAGCAAACTATAAGACTTGCTTTTCTAGAGGAAGGAATATTTGATATGGAGAAAGAAAAAGAAAATTGGGAGGAAGAAAGAGAAAGGGGAAGGCAGAGGTATTTTAGTAATTTTGATAACATCAAATAAGAGTGAGATGGGGCTTCTGCCAATGATCCTAATTGGGATCTCTGGAAAGAGTACTCCTTGCAGACCACCATGTACTAACCTGCTGCACAATCAATTGTTCTGCCCTGGGTTCTCAAGTGCCATCGATGAAACAAGATGTTGCCAAGGTACTTACAGGTAAGTTTCTAGAGGAAATATCATAGCAAGGACAAAACAGCTCTTTTGTAAGTTTTGATTACCAGGGAGCCATGTCCACGTGAACTGTAGTGAGATCTCAAAGGGGTTGAAAGTACTAGAAGTGTCTGAAATGAGGCTTAATTAACCAGACTGTACTATCAAACTCTCTACCAGCTCAGAGTCAAATTCTGATCTTTATCAGTTTTGGATAGTCAGGCAGACAATAACTATGATTCTAGAGACCAGGGAAGACTAGTGATCCTGAATCTATCCTTTAACATGAGGTAACAAGCCAGATCTCTCCTTCCATATACCCAGAAGCTATCATGGAAAAGATCTAAGAAAGGGAATAGAGGACTGAGGCACCTGAGAAACAGAGCACTTTTTCTGAAAGTCTGAGTTTAATCCAAAGGTAATTTTAATTATTTATTTTCCACATTACAGTTGGTTAAGGTTTATGAGAAAACTAGATTATTGGTAGACAGAAATAAAAAAGTCACATTTTTTTCGTGAATCTGAGTTGTATGAGTTCAATTTGTCATCCTGCTACACTTAAATGTGAAGGAAATATTATTCCCATTTTTGGATAAGGAAAACATCTTTGGAGTAGCTCAATAATTTGACCAAGGTAATGGAATAGGAAGGATATGAGCCAAGACTTGAGTTGGATATTCTGACTCCATAAATTGTGCTTTTACCACAATACTATGCAATAATAGAGAATAGCAATAGCTTCATTTGGATGGATTACAGGAAGCATGGTTAAGGATTAAACATGTAATGTCCTGTCTTGGCCAAACCATGAAGTGATTTTTTTAAAAATTATGAGAACCAAGAAGGAAGTTTGAAGCCCAAACCTAATATAGGCCTGGGTAAAAAGTGTAGGAAAAGAGTATGCAGTTTGTCCACCTATTGTGGACCTGTTACATCATGTACACATCCATAGATAAAATATAATTAAAGTACTGTTAAAACATAAAATAAGTATAGTAATGTCCAACTTATTACTAACATTTTCCACAATGAGTGCTTGAGTAATCAAACCTTGGTGACCTGAATCATCAAAACTTTCGAAACATTTTTGTGATGTTTATTTGTTACTGGTGCTATAAACATTTGTTATAATATTACATGTTTCAAAACTGTTAAGATGTGAAGATGTCAGTTTCTATAGTAGAAATGGAGTTTAGAGGCAGCTAGGGTATGATATCAGAATTAGTTATCTATTAAATCTATTCTCAATATTTAGGGTTTTTTTTTTTTTTTTTTAAAAAAAAAACATTTTATTAAGGATTTTAGTAGTTCAGGCCTAAAGATTTTACAAATTTACTGATTTTATTTATAACATAAAGTAGATAAAACTGTGGGATTCTTTTCTTGTATTTCAAATTTATATCTGAGACATTTGCATTAATTTTCATAAAGTAATTTTTAGACATAGAAAAATGGGGAAACAAACATCACATTCTAAAAAAACATTTTGTTTTTTTATAAAAAGGGCTTAGTTTTTTATTTTCACTATAGCTTCTCCATCTATATGTTCTTTACCCTTAATTCAGCCTCAGTTTACTCATGTAAAATTTTGAATTGCAGTGCTAGGAAATATATTTTCAATATTTATTTTCAGGTTAAAAGACACTAATTGATAAGGTATGACAATTTTGATAGCTATTGCATATAAAAAGAAGTGGAGAATAGCAAGGTCTTAGCAAATGAGTTATGGATTATTTACATATGAATAGAAGTTTTGATTTGAAGGAAAGTTGAGTAAAGGAAAGTTCCTAAAGTTGTAAAAGTCCAGAAAAGGAAAAGAGAACACACCAGATGATTTGGATCCTGTTGAGAAATAAAGGACCCAATATGCCATTGGTGATAGCTGACATTTTAATAAGAGTGTGTGTGTGTGTGTGTGTGTGTGTGTGTGTGTGTCTGTGTGTGTTTGTTTGTTTATTAAACCCTGGTATTATTTTTTTCTTTTATCTATTTTACTGTATTTTCTATATTACTTTTTAAATAACATTTTATAATTTTCAATTATGATTAGCATACAATATTATATTAGTTTCAAGTGTATAACATAGTGATTAGACATCTATAAAACTCATGAAGTAATCACTCTCATAAATCTAGTACCCATCTGACACTGTACATAGTTATTATAATATTATTAACTGTATTCCTTATGCTATACTTTACATCTCCATGATTATTTTATTTTATAACTACCAATTTGTACTTAGTCCTTTTTTCCTTTTTACCCACTTCTGCAAACCCCTCCCACCTCGTAGCTCTCAAAATGTTTTCTGTATCTATGAGTTTGTTTCTATTTTATTTATTTTGTGTTTTAGATTTCAGATGTAAGTGAAATCATATGGTATTTGTCTTTCTCCATCTGACTTACTTCACTCCGCACAGTACCTTCTAAGTGCATCCATGTTGTTACACATGAAAGATTTCATTCTTTGTTTGTTTGTTTGTTTAATCACTACCCCTTCCTCTAAATCGCTGATTCGACCCCCTGCTTTATTTAATCTGTTGATTCCCTCTAATGTACTCTTCATGTATGATATTGTATTCTTTATTTCTGATTGGTTCCATTTTATGTTTTCTATCTCTATTTTTATGTTTTCTATATGTTAAAATTCTCGCTGAGTTCATCTATTCTTTCCCTAAATTCCTTGAGCATCCTTGTAACCAATGTTTTGAACTCTGCATCTGGTAGTTTGCTTGTCTCCATTTTGTTGAGTTCTTTTTCTGGAGTTTTGTTCTGTTCTTTCATGTAGGACACGTTTCCTTGTCTATCCATTTTAGCTGCCTCTCTGTGTCTATTTCTATGTATTAGGTAGGGCTCCTAAGTCTCCTGGTTTTGGTAGAGTGGCTTTATGTAGTAGGTGTCCTGTGGGGCCTGGTGCCTCAGTCTTCCCTGGTCACCTAAGTAAGATGTTCAAGGTATGTCCCATGTATGGGTTATGTGTACCCTCCTGTTGTTGTTGAGCCTTGGTTGTTGTTAGCACTTTGATGGGAGGGATTAACCCTTGGGCTGATTGGTTGTGAGAACTGACCAGTAAAAGGCTGATCCTCATGAGCAGGAATCACTTTAGCAGGGCTCTGATCCCTGCCCAGTCTGCCCTTGGAGGTGTGTGCTCCTCAAATGCAGACCTGGGTGGTGCTCTGGCTCTTTAGCTGATAGAAACAAGCCACTGGGTATGTCAGCCCAAGGGCCTCCTGGGAGGATCCCAGCTGTGGGCCAAGTTCAGCTGCAGCCTGTGCACTTCTGGGACCACCTGTTAAAAGTCACTAAGCAATTTGCAGATGGCTGCCACCCATGCTGGGCTTATAGGTGCCTCAAGAGGCCAAACCAGGGACCGAGTCTGGCTACCACTAGTGTTGAGTTTGAGGCTGCTCAGCAAAAGGTACAGGGCACACTGAGGCCAGATGCTGCTTTGGATTTTGTCAGCCTTTGAGAGATTTTAGGAAAGTCCACTGCATGAGCCAAGACAGATCTTTTCTATAGAATAAACCACTAGAGAAGGCATGAGTGGGCTACCAAGATGGGAGGGGAGGTGTCTTAGAGAATCACCTGGGCAGGTTAATTGAGACTCAGATATGGTGGCCACCTGCATCCACACGCTGTGGGAAGGAAGGCTCAATAAGGGTACAATGGTTACTGCCCAGCGCTTCTGTCTGGAAGAAAACCACCCTTCTAGCCCTTTCCCTGACACCAATCAACTCAGTTTCTTCCCTTTTATCCTTGGTGCCTTTCCAGCTGCTGCCCCAGCACTAGAGCTCAGAGTGAGTGTGTCCATCAGTGAGTAAGTCCACAGGTGGGCACTTTAAGAGGAATGTCTGCAACTCTTATACTTTTGTCTCACTCAGCTATAATCTCTGTTGGTTTTCACAGCCAGAGGTTGTGGGGACTTCTTTTCTTGGTACTGTAACTCTGGGCTGGAGAGCCCAGTGTGGAGCCGGGACCCCTCCCTCCTCCAGGGAGACTGCTGCAGCCTAGATATCTCCCCTGATTCTTGACCACTATACCCGGTTGTAAGACTAGCCTGTTTCACATCTCCATCCCTCCTACTAGTCTTGATGTGACCTCTTGTGTATGTCTTCAGTTGTAGGACTTCTGTTCAGATAGACCTCAGGTGATGCCCAGTGATGATTGTTCTGTAGTTTTGTTATAACTTTAATGTGGACATGAGAGGAGGTGAGCACAGCCTGTATTTTCTATGCCATCTTGACCAGAGGCCCCCTTCCATTAATAAGTTTATTTAAAGACAATCTATTAGGCCTTTATTTTTTATTTCTGACCACCTTTATAATTTCATGATAAAAGACAAGAAAGGAAAAATATTCATAGTAAATATTTGACATTTACTTGGACTACATTAACAAATATTTAATTACTGTTATTGCAAGCCTGTTATACATGTAGCATAAATTATTTGGGACCTAGAAAAGTACCTGGAAAATGGAAGTCACATAGCAAATATTTAATGACTGACTGTTTCATAAAAGCTATTACATTTGAAGTGATGAGTAGAGAGTGGTATTGTAGCACATAGAATTATATGCTGAGTCAGACTCATTCCCTAATTAAATGACTGGAAATTTAAATTTATGTTTAAGTTTACAAATTACCACATGTCAGAGACCTTAAGGGCCTCTCAAGTATTCTTGGAACTATGAAGATTAGGTTATTCATAAACTAATCATTATGATATATTTTAAAAAGATCTGGGGGTAAGACAGAATAGTTTTTTGATTTTTTTTTTTTTTTAAGGTTATGGATCTTGGAATCCCAGAGATCTGGTTTTGAATTTTAGATCTACTGCTTTCTTGTGTGAATTATCTGTATTATTTAACTTCTTTAAATATCCAATTTGTCATCTCTAAAGGAGAATATATCCTTCAGAAAAATGGTTCTGGTAATTAAGTGAAATAACACACATACGTACATAGTCAGAACTCAATAAATGTCAATTCTGCTTTATCATCTGCTAATCAAATTTGCTATATCAAAAAGCTGTGAATATTTGTATTTCTATACATGTATACACCCAGGTAATTCACCACTCAGATGAAAGAAGGTGAGTCTATTCAATACTCAGCATGCTCCCTCATGCTTTCTCTCAGTTGGTATACACTTAACAATAACTGCTATTTTAATCTCTATCATTATAGATTGGTTTTGTCTACTTTGATCTTAATTACTTATATAGATGCTTGTTTCTGATTTCTTTAGCTCAATCTATTTTATTTTATTTTATTTTATTTTATTATTTTATTTTATTTTATTTTATTTTAGTTTCAAGTATACAGTACTTGGTTAGACATTTATATAGTTTATATAATGATCCCCTAATTGTTCTTTCTCTCCTCTGGCTCTACACTTAGCCATTATATTAATGCTAACTGCACCCTATGCCATGATTCCCATCCCCATGACCATCTATCAACTATTAATAATTTGTACTTCTTTAACCCTTCACCTTCAACCCCCCCTCTCCTCTGTCCATCACCAGATTGTCTTCTATATTTGCGAGTCTGTTTTTGATTTGTTTGTTCTTTTTGTTCCTTAGATTCTGCATATAAGTGAAATCATATGGTATTTATCTTTCTCTGTCTGACTTATTTCACTCTTTATCCATAACTTATTTATACAATCATCTGCTGATGAGCATTTAGGGTTACTTCCATATCTTGGCTATTGTAAATTGTGCTGCCATGAATATAGGGGTACATAGATCTTTACGAACGTATTGTTTTGGTTTTCTTTGGATAAATACCGAGAAGTACAATTGCTGGGTCAAAAGTTATATCCATTTTTAATGTTTTGAGAAAACTCCATACTGTTTTCCATAGTGACTGTACCAATTTGCAATCTCACCAACTGTGTATGAGAGTTTCTTTTTCTCCACATCCTTAAAAACACTTGTTCTTTGATTTATTGATGATAGCCATTCTGACAGGTGTGAGGTGATATCTCATTGTGGTTTTAATTTTCATTTCACTGATTATTAGTGACATTGGGCATCTTTTCACATCTTTTGGCTGTTTGTAAAATACCTGGGAATCAAATTAACCAAAGAGGTAAAAAACTATTCTCAGAAAATTATGTCATTGTAAAAAGAAATTAAAGGAGATATAAATAGATAGAAGCATTTACCATGCTCATGGATAGGAAGACTTAACATCATTAAAATGGCCATACTAACCAAAGTAATCTATAGATTCAATGCAATCCCTATCAAAATACCAATAGGATTTTTCAGAGAGCTTGAATAATAATCCTAAAATTTATATGGAACTATAAAAGACCCAATTAGCCATGGCAATCTTGAAAAGAAGAACAAAGTTGGAGGTATCACACTATCTGATATCAAATATTACAAGAGTACAGTAATCAAAACAGCATAGTACTAGTATAAAAACAGATACATTGATCAATGGAACAGAATAGAGAGCCCAGTAATAAATCCACGCCTACATGCTCACTTAATATATGCAAAGGAGGGAAGACTATGCAATAGGGTAAAGACAGTCACTTCAATAAATGGTGCTGGGAAAATTGGATAGGTACATGGAAAAAAAAGAAACTGGACCACCTTCTTATATTATATACAAGAACAGACTCAAAATACATTAAAGATCTAAATGTAAGACCCAAAACCATAAAACTTCTAGAAGAAAACATAGACAATAAACTCTCTGATTTTGCTAATAGTAATCTCTTTAGCTCAATCTTAATGTGTGTGAGATGTATCAATGTTTTTGTCTGTGGCAATAGTTTCTTATTTTTTCCATTGCTCTTGACAATTTTCATTTGTTCATTCTATGGTTGTTAGGCATTTGGATTGTTTCCAGCTTTTTATTTTTATAAATAACACTGCCGCAAACATTTATTATAGTCTTGTGTATGTCTTTTTGAGACCAAAAGCACTTATATTTCTTGAGATATATTTTAATTTGCAGTTATAAGATGTATGTGTGTGTGCATGTGATAGACACTGTCAAACGATTTTCCAGAGTTTATGTACCAGTTTACAATCCCATTATAAATGTCTGAGAGTTCCAGTTGTTCTGTATCCTCATCAATACTTGATATGAGTCAGTATTGCTATTGTGAATAAAATAAAAATATACATTTATGTATAATTTAAGCCATTTCTGTGGGGGATGTAATGTCTCATTGTGATTTCAATTTGCAAGTCTCTGGTGACTAAAGATGCTGAATGTTTTTTCATATGTTTATTACCCCTATGCATATCATTTTTGGTGATGTTTCTTTTAGAATTTTGCTCATTTAAAAAATTAGGTTATTGGTCTTTTGTTGGCTTGTAGAATTCTGAGTTCAAGTCCTTTACTTTACCTAAATATTGGGAACATATTCTTCCAGTTTATAACTTGCTCTTTCATTTTCTTATTGTTTTTTTTGATAACAAAACTTTTTATTTCAACATTTTTTTCCTTTATAGTTATTGTTTTTGTGTCCTGTTTAAAAAAATTTGCCTATCTAAGGTCAAAAATATATTGTATTATGTTTACTTTTAGAAGCATTTTGTTTTATTTTTCATATTTAGGACTATGAGCTATCTCAAATTACTTTTGTATACGATGTGAGATAAAAGTCATTTTCATTTTTTTCCTTTATAGATATCTAATGGACCAGCACAATTTATTGAAAGGCTGTTCTTTCAATTTAAACTGCAGTGTACTTTGTTGTAAATTGGGTGGCCATATATGTGTGGGTCTATTTCTGGATTATATAATATCTCTCACATATCAATTCATATACTGGCACATGACATATATGTGCATAGGCTGTTGATTTGGACCAAACTGAGCCAGAATCTAAGGGGAATGGACTAAATAGTCCAATATCACAATGGGTGATATTGAGGAATGGGAAATGGACTTGGAGATAGGGTCTGTGGCCCACAGTGGAAACTAAAATTTTCATTATAAGTCATTCTTGAACAGAGAAATGCTGAAAAATAATAGCTGTGGATTTTTGAATCTTGGGATTTTTTTTTTCTAAGAAAAACTCCTCGATACAAACTGACTTTGATGCTCCCAAGTTATTTCACTTACATTCAATTCTTAACTATCTATTATTTAGAGAAAAGATTGTTCTTTTAGAACATGTCTGAATCTGATGCATTCCCACAAAAAAAAATAGTAAAGCTATTCAAAATACTATTAAAGGTGTATTGCAAGTAAGAACTCTGTTTCCTGTTTTCTGTTTCCATTTTTTTTTAAAAAGAAAATACAAGTTATTTGATAATTCATTCAGTTTGCTTTGAGTAGTTTTTTATCACAGGTATCAAAGGGAGTTTTCTTTGAAGCACGTCTTTGCTGAGACATAAAAACACAAAGTGGCTAAAGCTGACAAGTTTGCTACAGTGGCTTAGTCTGGAATATAGGAAGAAACAGGAGGCTTTCTCAATTATATTACACATTTTTTCTCCTGAGACAGCATTAAAATCGATCATTTTCTTATTAAATTCAAAGACTATGTTTCAACAGTATTGTGTTTAGCTCCCAAAGAGCAAAACTGGGAGGTTAAATGTGAATCATAAAACTCTGTTTCTCAATAAAAGAATCACGTAGGTGGCAAAGGCTATGGCCAATAAGAGTTGATATATGGTGGTCATTGATTCTATATAATATTCTAAAGGTTTCTTTTTCATATTTTCTTTTCCAAAAAAAAGAAGAAAAAAAGTAGACAGGATTTCGGTTAGTATTTTGAATAAGTTGTTTATGTTCTTAAGGGGCAACACTCAACAGAATAGTTCAGCCTTTATAAAATAGATCATTATCATTGTTCTAAAGTAGCATAGTAATAAAAACTCCAAAATATACCAGTTGGCCTAGTAACTAATAGCTGTTATCTTGATCTAAAAAGTCTGATAGGTTTATAAAGAAATTCATGAAAAGATCACCTCATATTCACTTCAATATACTGTATTTTGTCACCTTTGTAATTTATTTTCACCAATTCATCCTACTTTAGCATAGGTTTTTGATGTAATTAATTTGTTATGAATATACTAACTTTCTAAATATTTAATATATTAGTTATAGAACATAATACTGAGAATATTATTCTTAAAGCATCTGTCCTTGGAATATTTCTTCTCCTTCAGCCCTTTAGCTTTGTAATCAACACTGCTGGTCAAACATACTACACAGTAGTGTCCTATGGAATCTTAATTTTTTTTAAAGATAATTTCTATTTCTGGACAAGTAGGTTTTAATCTGCACTAGGGAATCACACCCTCACAAAAACATTTATCAACCATAAATTTAGTCAGAGTACTAGCAGAAAACAGAAGACACACTCTAAGGTTTAACTGATGGGAGTTAAATAAAGGAACTAATGAAAATGTAGGCAGAATTAAAACACAGCAAAATGGGACAGTGAAGTATTCAGAGGCCCACTGTGATGAAAAGCCATTACTACTTCAACATCTGATGGGGTAAGGATAGAAAGTGGTTGTATCGGAACCCAGTGATAACTGTAGCTGTGGGAGATGGGCTGCTTGACAGTAGTGGACACACAGTGAGGGACACAATCACTGTCAAAATCATTGGTTGAGAGGGAGGAAGCTGAGATGTAGCAGAAATCAGTACCGAATAACTTTGTCCTCCTACTCTTTTTCTCTTGGTAGTGCCTCCTATTGGTTGAAACCAATAAGATGCCATAGGGCAAGAGATACCAGGTGCTATAGTTTGAGGCAAAGATCTCTGTATATTACAGGGCAAAGAATGGATCCAGAAGGGTAAAAATAAATGCAGAATAACTGACACAGTCAATCTTTTTTTTTTTCCAATTAGCATTCATTCCTGTTCTTCACTTAGATAAATTTGAAACACAAAGGAAAAATCCCCAAACACAGAGGAAATACAAAATCTTGTTAACTACATAATCACCTTGGAGAGATGTCACTGTACCTAGAGTCTTACTAGAAACTAATTGTAATATTATTGAGCATCAGTGCCCTTCACATAAAGTATAAAGGTGAATGGAAAGGAGAAAAATGATTAATATGAAACATCTGATTATAGTGCTCACTTCTATAGCTGATTATAAGCTTACATTAAAAGGCTTGTTGAAAATTATAGCTCTATTTTTTGGCCATCAGTTTCATATTCCCATTATTCTCTGACAGCATCAGTTGGTGAGTTATTTTTCCAAATGGAGTAACCCAAATCTTCACTCCTGTAGAACCTAAGTCTTTAGTAATCTTATCTTGATTATGTTGCCCCAATTTCCCATTGGTAGCTAAAAAAAAATGGCTGTATTAATAGGTGCCACAATGAGTTGCCTGGATTTCAAATTTTTCTTTGCTCCCACTAGTTGGAAGCAATCAAATTTCTCCTTGGTAATTGAATTAATTATTCAAACAATTACACTGACCACCTTCTTTGCTTGTAGGTTCATCAGAATGAGAAGCTCAAGGTAGCCCAAGGTCAGTCTGAATTTCTATTTCATGGAACAATGACTATATTCCCTGGTGGAAGCATCAGCTTTCCACGTACAATGAGATCACTTTGAGTGCATTATTAGGTATAAGAGTAAGAAGGGCTAATCCCATCCATATCTACTCCTTGTTTCCCAGATCCATGCAGTTCATCTACTGGCTTAAAGCACATTATTCATCTTGTAGAACAACACTACAAACTCACAGGGTGTCTTCACTTACCTAGTGTCATTCTTGAGAGTTTGGTGGCCAGTTCATCACTTTGTCAACCAGTTGCTTTCTGGGGAATATGATAAGACCAGTGAACACCTTAAGAGGAGCATATTGATATATTTTCTTCATCTTAAAATGTCACCTCAGCAAAAATGTCACCTTTTTTTAGGATACTAAGGTAATGAATAGGCATTTTGTTAATACCTGCATAGTAATATTGATAGAGTTTTGCAAACACAAAAGTAAATAAGTATCTGAGAAAAGACTTGGTGATAAAAGGGGTCCAAAGTAATCACCTTCACCTGATGAATGGCTGACTCCTCAGGAAATTGTCATATTGAGGGCTTCACCTTCACTTCTGTTGGCATGCTGGATACTCAGCGGTAGCTGTGATTAGATCAATCTTAGTAAAGGTAAGTGTATGTTGTCTATGTTATTAAGCCCATGCATAGCTTCCGTTCCTGCCACTATGACTACTTTGTAAATGGGTCCATTAAACAAGCAATTTAACAACCAGGGATAGAATCTGACCTACATCCACACAACAGGTAATTTAGTTCACTTGATTGGTGAGAGCCTTCACTTCACTGGAGAAAATTTATGTGGGCCGGGAATATTTTCACACTCTGTCCATTCTGAAATGTGTATTCACAGTCTTCTCTTCTAGATTCCTTTTTCACTCATTTTCGAATCTTGTTCTTTTCAATATCATGACCATTAACTCTTATCTACTAACTATGAAATAATGCAGATTTTACATATAGCTCTTCTTCCAGATATCTACAGAAAGTAGACAGATATATGTACTGACTGAAGATTCTCATCCCAATTTTCCAGGTTCTATTTCTTTTTTTGTAAATTTATTTATATATTTTAATTAATTTCAAGTATACAGTACATTGGTTAGACATTCATATAGTTTATAAAATGATCTTCTTAATTGCTCCTTCTCTCCTCTGATTTTCCACCTAGCCAATATATTAATGATAACTGCATTCCCTATGCTGTGCTCTCCATCCCCATGACCATTTATCAACTACTAATTTGTACTTCTTTAACTCTTCACTCCATTCTCCCAGTTCCCCAATGCCCCTTCCCTCTGTCCATCATCAAATTGTCCTCTCTATTTGTGAATCTGTTTTTGATTAGTTTGTTCTATTTGTTCCTTAGATTCCACATATAAATGAAATCATATGGTATTTGTCTTTCTCTGTCTGACTTATTTCACTCAGCATAATAACCTCTAGATCTATCCATGTCATGGCAAATGATAGGATTTCATTTTTTAATGGCTGAGTAATATTTCATTGTGTATATGAAACATAACTTCTTTATCTAATCGTCCATTAATGGGCATTTAGGTTGCTTCCATATCATGGCTATTGTGCTGGCATGAATATTAGGGTGCATAAGTTTTGATGAACTTATTATTTTGGTTTTCTTTGGATAAATACACAGAAGTGCAATTGCTGTTTCAAAAGGTATATCCATTTTTAATTTTTTGAGAAATCTCCAGACTATGATCCATGGCAGCCATACCAATTTGTAATCCCACCAACAATGTATGAGGGTTCCTTTTCCTCTGCATCCTTACCAACACCTGTTGTTCTTTGAAAGGTTCTATTTCTTTCTAATGAGTGGTGTTAAAGTTAACATAAGAAGTCTGAATGAATGACACATTTAGCTGGCATCGCATCTCTATAGCACTTACAATCAGGCTTTGTATCAGGCTTTGATCTATAATTATATCTACATTCCAGCTACATGAGAAAAGCTTCATAGAGGCTTTCTGCAACTTGAAAAGGAATGTCAGGTTTTGAGTTAATTTGTGTGTGTTTGTGTGTCAGTCAAAAACAATAGATATATTCCAGATTTTTAAATTCACGGTGTCAATGTAGTAATTAAGTGCACAGCAAATTAATCTCCCAAAGCCTCTTTCCATTTCCATCTTATGCCACCTATGATAATTTGAGCAACCATGGTGCCACTGCAACCACGGAGTACCAGTGTTCTATTGCCCTCTAGAAAAGAGTTCATTTGTGTGTTCATTAAATATATGAGACATCAATACTGAAATCCAAATTCAAGAGTCAATTTCCTGAGAGTGCCCCTAGAAAAATTGTATCAGCCATATCTCCGACAAAAATTATGAGCATGACATACTCAGGAGATCATTAAAGAGATTACAGAGATGAAATTATTTACAAAGTGAGGGCAGAGTTAAGGGTAACAGTAAGAAAGATAAAGCCCCCAGTAATTAGCAACAATTATTATGGAACAGTTACCAAGATGCAGTTGTTACCATGCTTAGTTCTAAGGAGAAAAAGAGGGATCAATTTTTATTGGAACTCACTGAGAGGAGACACCTGACCAAGTGATGACCAGGTAGAGAATCTCCTAGCCATATCAACCCTGCAGGTCTCTAGTGAGAAGCTAACAGGCCCTTTCCTGCTTCCTGCTTTCCTTTCAGTTCTTCCTATTGGTCAACTGCACCTGAAAAACATAGGGAAGGGATCCTAACTAATACAATCAATAAAATTCAACAACCAAGGGCAGAGAAGGATGGGGCAGAGATCTGAAAGAATATGTGGAGGAAATCCAGCACAAAGCACAAATTAATTATGTTTTTGACTAATAGATTCTTTAGGATTGGCCTATTTCCATCTTATTCTTTTAGCTGTAATTCTACATTTTTTGATTAAAAAAAGTAATATTTATAATGTCTTTTGAAATTGTGACACAGTAAATTTTGCCAATTGACTGCCAGCCACTGGAAGATAGTCACCATGAGAGTGGAGAATTTCCTGCTCCAATCAGGTGTGTAATAATTTAATAGTGCTCTTGAACAAAGGACCACAAGCTGAGTGGCTTAAACAACATAAATTTATTATCTCACAGTTCTGGAGGTCATAAGTCCATCATCAAGGTATTGGCAGTTGATTCCTTCTGAGGGCTTGTGAGGAAAAATCTGTTCCATGCCTCTCTTCAAGCTTCTAGTGGTTTTGGACTCTTTGGTATGTTTGGACTCTTAGGATGCTTATAGGAGCATCACCCCATCTCTGCCTTAATCTTCACACAATATTCTCCTTGTGTATGTGCATGTTTCTGTATCCAGATTTATCCTTTTTATAAATCTACCAGTTATATTGGATTAGGGGCCCAATTTATGACTTCATCTTAACTAATTATACTTACAATGATGTATTTCCAAATTAAGTCATATTCTGAGGTACTGGAGATTAAGGATTCAACATACAGATTTTGGAGGAACATAATTCAACAAATAACAAATCCTAACGCTGAATACAGTGTATGGCCTAGACTAGGTGCCAATAAATATTTTTGAATAAACATATGAGTAGTAGAAGAATAAAAAATAACCCATTTATCTATTTTTAAAAACATTGGGGGTGTTAAATCTTATACTTTATCTATTAATTTATATCTAATTCTCCTAGAAACTATTAATTTAAGTTAAGAAACTTGGGCTGATATCAGATAGAGTCTTCTATTTGTCCCTAATGATTAATTAATATTATGGTACCAATTAGGTAATAAATTCTTCTACTCAAATTCTACCTCTGGTGGTGCACACTCAGCCAGTTTCAGAAACAAAAATCTCTCAAATCCGTAAATGTCGTATTGACCTCTGAATGATCAGTTTACTTCCTGCATAAAGAGGTATGATTGGAAAATTATTGCTTGGGCTGGTAATCTGCAAGTGCTTTTGAAGCTCATAAAATAATCCAATCAGTTTAAAAACAAAATTAATATTTATTCCAGTGATAACCTATGCAGAAGAACAATTAAGGTAATTTTGTTAGCACTCTTTGAGTCATTTATCGAAGTAATTTCATCTGCTGTCCTGCTGCCTGTCCTGCTACCTCCTACATTTAAATCCATCTTTACTTTCTAAAATTCACAGGCAGCATTTTCTTTTCCAACATTTAAAATTCTTCTTTGACATCAATTAAGCAGAGATACTTTTCCTGCTCACACTTGTCATTTCTCCTTAGTGAAAATTATTTCACTCATAATTTCTTGTTTATTGTGTGCTTTCTTCATGAGGTGGTATATACTGTTAGAGCATTGATTGCCTGACTTGTTTAGCACCACATCTTTAGCACAAATAACAGTTTCTGACTGTATTTTATACTCATTCTTTGATACACAGATGAATAAAGACACACATGACACCTGTGCATCTTGCACAGGGCCTAGAAGGCAAAGATAGAGTCCTGGAAGTCTCAGTGAGTCCAAAGGACAATTTAGACAGAACTGTTTGGATTTGTAAAGGAAGTGCCTCTTTATTTTCAAATACTTTGAATATTTATGCACAATGCTTATTTAGAGGTCTTTAAGAATCCTTGAAATGCTATAAAAATATATACATGTATATAACACATAATATCCTTTCTACTAAGCTATAAAAATTGATGAACTTGATCAAAATAAGAATTAGTACTCTGAAAGACACTAGTTCTTATAAAAGTTTCAATTTTAATTAGAATTCTTATTCACAGCATGTGTTCATACAAACATGGAACCAATGCTTTGCATCTCCCATTTTAGAGACAATAGTTTACTTATGAGATTAGATCTATTTAGAATGCATCATAATAAGATTTTAATGAAAGCATGAATTACAAATAAGAAATAAAACAATTTTCATTCAAGTATATCATATTATTTGTTCATAGTAGGATGATTAAACTTAAGACAATCTATTAACATTTTATGCTTATTACTGTGGATGACCAATAGGTTAGCTCTTCAAATATATGTCCAATAACTTCTAGTCAAGTGGTTCTCAAACCTGAACATCAGAATCATTGGGGGAGCATTGTAGAAAAACACAAATAATAGCACTCCTTTTCTGGAGAATCTTAGCATGTCTGGGTTGGGGTCCTGAAATCTTCATTTTTGAGGAATTCTCCAGTGATTTAGATTTTCACATGGGTTTTGAAACAACCAAACTTTTTAGTAAATCTTACTTTGCTTTCTATATAAGCCACTTCTTAATGATCCATTAGCAAATGAGGAAATGAATTATTTTAGACAGCAGTAACACAAAATTTCATAGTTCTTTTTTTAACCAAAATATTAGGGGTGAGAACTTTTATTCATCCTTTATTTAAGTAAAATGGAATGAAAGGATAGTCAGTAATCTTGGGACTAAAATTAATATAATGACACTTGGGTACTATTATATATGCACTAAATCTGTATTAGAGCTTCTATTTCAAAGTGTAGTAGGAGGCCATGTAAAACTCAATTTACCTCTTATATATAATCTCTCCTCAACATGTGCTTTTTTTTTTGTAAAAGTAGAATAAAGATTTATGACCATAAAATTGAGCTAAAAATGTGTATAAAGGGAATGTAATTTTCAAATCTTAATTTTGCTATTTCTTAACCTAAATCCAAAATTACTTTCAAAAGCTTCCATTATACCTTTATTATATAATGCTTCATTTAAGAAGCCAAGTTTTGGAAAAAAGTGTAGGAGAATTTTACTTAGAGCCATTATGCAAAAATACCAGGACTACCTTAGCCAAACTTCACAGAATTGATGCACAGAGATGGAGGTGGGATGAGAGTGAGCTTTTATTTCTTATGAATGCTGTGTTTTTTTTTTCCCCTTTGAAATGCTATATTTAACTGTGAAGCCATTTTCTAGGTCCCAACAGTATTTGAGTGAGCTAAAAGCTCAATAAATGTTTTTCTACAGCAATCTCCAAAGTGTCTGATAGAAGTGTTAACGACAGAAAAGGAAGCTTAGAGTGGTGTTTACCACGATAAAGTGACATTACAGTCATATCCAGTCTGAATGAAGCTACATGCAAATCACAAATTATAGCTGGCTCAAGGATAGATGATTCTCTGTTGAACAAGAATCACAAAATGTGATGGTTCATCTTTGAGTGCCGAATGGGGTTAGTTTCTAAATATCTTCATGTCTCAATTTTGTCTCCTGAAAACCTAGAATTGGTAAGTTAGTTTGGAAGTTGAGAAAAATGAGTTTGCATATTCATATGTTAAACTTAAAAAAAAAATTTGTACTGTATGATCCCAGGAAATAATTTATGACAGTCTTGGGAACCAGGAAAAAAGATGCAATAGAGATTTTCTTATTTGTAATATTTCCAGTTCTCATTTCATTTGGAAAAACAATTTAGTTCCTAATTGTTGTTCCAGCAATTGGATTTGTCACATAATTACAGCACAAAGATCATACATTAGAGAAGCTTGAACACTATTTCAAATAGTCTTTGGATATTTGTGTATTTAATATTTGAGGTTTCAAAAATTTTCCAGTTTGTGTCATGTAAAAATTTATTATTTGGACAAAGTACAGATTTGAACTTCATTTGTTGAGACACTGAAGCCTGTCTCTGTGACAGGCACTTAGCCAACTGGGTCTCAAGTCACCCTTGAGAATCTACTCATTGTCACCTCTGAAGCAAGTGAGATGAGGTCCTAAGCACTTTATACTTCACAAAAAAGTAAAAGACAAATTTTATATTAGCTGAAAAAGTAGTTAAGTTGAAATATGCACACATACCTAGGCTTGGAAACTAAGTTTGAAAAAACGTGGAAGCCTGTAGTCACATTTCCACATTTGTGAGAGTATAGAGATTTATCATCTCTTGAGTGTCAAGGTTTATCTCTTGAATGTCAGAATGTCTCAGGTAGGAGTCTTGACCTTGGTGGGATAAAATTTATTATTTCTTTTCATCAAAGTTATTGAACTTTTTAGTACTTTCAATTCAGATTTAAAGGTGGGGAGTAGTTAAACAATCATTATCCTCAATTATTATTATTATTTTTTTTGCATTGTGCCACCATTAGAATGGTAGATTTTAATAATATGCTTCATAGGGTTGAATTCTACTTTCTCTTTCTCTTCTCTACTCTCAATGATTAAAAAGAGATTTTTGTCACAAAAAGGTTTTGTTTAAAGCCATGGCCATCAAACATGCATATACATATGTGCATGCATATACACACAAGTTTTAAAATTTTAAAGAATTATGGGTTATGTGGATAACTTTGAAAGACGAAAAACTACAAATTGATTTTTTTTTTAGGCAAGGCATCCCTTGCTTGACCTCACAGATTGCAAGGACCTTGTCAGTTTACAATCCCTTATTTTTTAGGCCTACAGCACCTGGTCTTCCTAAGTGGTCTCCCATCCAAGTACTAACCAGACCTGACCCTGCTTAGCAGCCAAGATCAGAAAGGATTGGGCTTGTTTGAGGTGGCATGGCCATAAACAAAAACCATGAATTGAAATGGTGCATTTATGTTGTGTTACTTGGAAGGATTAAAAGATAAGGATTTATGCTTGTGCCAAAATAGCAAAAAGTAACAAGTAAAGAAGTTGATATAAAAAGCAGTGATTTATAGGAGTAAGTTATAATGATCCAGAGAAGAGAACTGAGGTTTGAAGCCCCTTTGAAGGTAAGGCAGAGGTGTAGCCTTTACAGGAATGAGTGACAAGCAAATATCACCAGTTTTAATGGAGGGATCTGTTTGAGAATCGTGAATTTAGAAATAATCTTGAAATAAAAATTATACATATGAGTTAGAAATGATTAATTCAGGGGGAGCTTCTTTTATTGATTGCAGAGAGAGAAATATTGAAATTTCCAACTCTAATTGTGTATTTGTTTAATTCTCTTTCAGGTTCTCTCAGTATTTGTTTCATATATTTTGATATCCTGTTACTAGATTCCATAGACTTTTAGGATGATTATGACTTCTTAATGAATTGTACCTTTTTCCCCTATAGAATGTACCTTTTTATCTCTAGCAATAGTCTTTGTTCTGAAGTCTACTTTGATAAATGTAGCTACTCAAACTTTCTATTGATTTATGATTTATGTTTTCATGGTACACATTTTTTCATCTTTTCATTTTTAATCAATATAAATATCTACAGTCAATGTGGGTTTCTTGTAATAGTATATAGTTAGATTTCATGCTTTAATTTACTTTAGCACTCCCTTACATTTGAATTAATATATTTAGATTATTTAAACTTAATGAAATTTGGTAGAAATATTCATTATTTGTATTTGTTTTCTAGTTTTCCATCTTCTGTTTGTTTTCTTTTTTTATCCTTTTCTGTCTTACTTCAGAATAATTGAGTATTTTTTTGGCCCTGTTTTATCTCCGCTATTGGCTTATTGGCTAGGCTATATATATTTATTTAGTGGTTTATCTCACATCTACAATACATTTTTAACTTACAATCTACATTCAAATAATACCAAACCAGTTTACATATAATGTAAAAACATTTCATTTTTCTCTTGGCTTTTGTGAAAATGCTGTCATATGATTTACTTCTACCCATGTTATAATCTTTACAAACAGTTTAATTTTTTTCTATATACTATCAGTTATTGTTTTAAAAGATTAAGATTTGAGAAAAAATGGCTTTAGTATTTACCTTTTTGGTTACCATTTCTGGCTCTCGTCATTCCTTTTTGTAGATCTAAATTTCTTTGTGATATTTTTCTTTTGCTGGAATGAATTTTTAAAAAAATTTTTAAATGCAGTTCAGCTTATTTTGTGTGTAAAAGTCATTTTCTTTTTTGCTTTCACCTTTAAAACATATTTTCTCTGGATATAAAATTATTATTGATGTATTTTTTTCTTTTAGCAATTTATAGATGTAAATCAATCTTCTTGTGGTTTACTTAGACTCTGACAAGAAGCCAGCTATCATTCTTACCTTTAAAAATATATGTATATATTTTATACACACACACACATATAAAAATGGATTTCAAGTGTACAATTCAATAATATGTCATATGTATATTGCATTGTGTGTTCACTACCCACAGTTAAATTTCCTTTGGTCACCAAATATTCAACCGCCTTTAGCCCTCTCTTCCTCACCTTATACCCACTCCCACTTTCTTCTGGTTCTATAGGCTTTACTTTGAGTAATTTTGTTGCTATACCTTCAAGTTCACTAATCTTTTCTTCTGAAGTGTCCAATTTATGTTATTTCATAATTATTCAATTAAAAATTATATTTTTTATCTCAAGAATTCCATTTGATTCTTTTTTACAGCTTCTTTTTCTTTTCTCATCATATTCTTGTTTCCTTTACATTCCTGAACTTGCTTAACATATTTGTATTATATTTTTTAAAGTCTTTAATCTCTGTCATATCTAGGTCTGCTTTTATTAATTAACTGTCTTCCTGATTGTGGGCCATGTTTTCCTTGCTACTTTTCCTACCTGAAAAGTCTTTATTGCATGAAGGATATTGTAAATTTTACATTGGTGGGTGTGGATATAGAACAACCTTTAGTTAGGTTTAATTTAGATATACATCTGAGGTGATACCCTTCAGTAGTTTTAAATTGCCCTGTTAGTTTGATGTCATTCCACTCTAGATGATAGGAATGTTAACTATTCCAATCCCAGTGTAAGCTCCAAGCAGTAGCTGACCTACTAACTATTTTCCAGTATTTTATTCTCGGGGTCCATGGAATTTCAATCCATGTTTATCCTTCTCAGTATTAAATAAAGACTATAAATCTCTGGAGCTCTTTCTCTAGGTAACTCCCTTGTTTCTATTACTTGGCCTGACAAATTCTAGCTGTCTTGACCTAACTGAACTCTTTTCACTGTCTCTTCTGTCCTCAACTTTGTAAGACTTCTGGGTTCCATTCGTGTTCACCTTTGTGATCTGCAGCCTAGAAACTGTCTGCACATAGTAAACTTGGGCAATCATAGGGTCTACTTCATTAGTTGCCCTTCTCTCAGAGATCACAGTCCTTTTCTGTCTATTTTCCAGTGCCTGAAAACATCATTTTCATGTATTTTGTCTGGTCTTGTAGTTTTTTATGGCGAGAGAGAAATCTCCATGGCAGTTAATTTTTTATGTATGGAAATAGAAATCCTTTCCAGAAATTTCATAAGCACCTAATTCTTACTGATCTAGTTACTATTGCTAAATAAAATTACCCTTGGAATAATCATTTTACATTGTCCACAGTTTTATGTGTCAGAAATTTGGAGTGGTATGGCTAAAAAGTTTTTACTTGAGTCCTCTTATATGTCTGTAGTTAGATGTCATGAATATCAAATAGATTGAATTTCAATATGACTCATTCACATGGTCATGATGGTCTGTGGTTGTTGCTGGCTGTCAACTGGTCTTTCCAGCATAGTCTTCTTACATGAAATCTGGCTTTTCTCACAGTGACTATCCTAAGTAAATTGGGCATAAGCTTTATGGATTTTGATATGTATATTTTGAAGTTATATGGAGTCACTTGTAATGTACTCTATCATTGAAAGAGATACAAGCCAATACAGGTTCAATGGAAGGAGACACCGATCTCAACTCTCAATGGAAGGAATGTCAAAAAAGTTTCATTTTTTTTAAAAAAACTGCCATATCATTTCTATTAACTTTCTTCCTGCTTGAACTATCTAGAGTGATTTGTTTTACTGACTAAATAAATGCTAACTAAATTTAGAAATTGGTGCCATAATTTGGATGCTGCCACAATAGAAATAAAATAGGTGTTCATTTAGCAAATAGGTGACAAACAGCAATGAAAAAGCTATCATAGCTATCATAGCTAGAGGACTATAGAGCTCTCATGCTATGACAGCACAAGTGGTCAAATTACCACTTGTGATAACTTGGAAGGCAGAATACTTTTAGGAGAAAGTATGAGAATGACTGTGCTGACAACTATTGGTGACATTTAGCCAGATGTTACAAGAAATAGATTAGCTCAAGCAAGAATCGAATGGTTTTTAGGCAGAGATCAAAGCTAACGGAGAAAGTTTAGAGCTCAAGTACCTTACGAGATTGGGAAAGTTGACTGTTGAAAGCCAATACTAAGAGTGAGTTTTAGACTGCCTTAGTAACTAAGATCGAATAAGACTCTTTATTAAAAATGGTGAATCATTTGTGTGGTAATTATTAGATTAAGAATGTTTTTCCCTTACCCAATCCTACTGTTTTAGGCAACCTTAGTAACATCACTAGTACTTTGGAAAGAGAGAGATGGGGTGAGGAAGTAATACAATAGGTAAGCTTTAGGACATAGTCTAATAAATGACCTTGCATATGCAGTTGGCCCTTGAACAACGCAAGGGTCAGGGGCACTGATCCCGCTGCACAGTCAAAAATGTACAGCTTAATTACTAACAGGAGACTGTTGGTTAGAACCCTTACTGAATACATAAAGTCAATTAACAAATTTTGCATGTCATATGTATTATATACTATGTTCTTATAATAAAGTAAGTTAGGGAAAAATATTGTTATTAGGAAAATTATAAGGAAAAGAAGATAGATTTACAGTACTGTATTTATTGAAAAAATCCCCATATAAGTGGACCCATGCAGTTCAAACCCATGTTGTTCAAGGGTCAACTGTAGTAGCTGGGGATAGGGAAATAGCTAGAAACAAATAAAAAGAACCACTAGCTTAGAAGGACACACTTTGTTAATATTTGGTGATCTTGGAAGAAAAAGCCCTGGGGCTAAAAGTGACTGCAAAATGTGATCAGCTCTGAAGGAAGGTAGATATTTCTCATACTTAGAAAATAATGGATATTTAACAAGAACATACTTTAAATAAGGCAAAAATAGGGTTCTCAGAAAATAATTTTTCTCAGAAAGAAGATTTAGGACATAATTAAGAATATTTCCCTATCTCTAGGTATGGGGCCCTCACATTGGCTGTGCAACAGGATTTCATACTTTCTGTGGGCCAGTGACAGCTTTGTGACATCTGTTACCTTCTATTTTAACAGGAGATTGTATTGGGGTCTTCTTTTATGTCAGTTTGGTTCCTAGGTTGCTAGATCATGGGAAAATTCATCAGAATGTGATGATCATAAATGTACATCACCTGCAGTTTCTGGACATTGAACTGAATGCATGAATGGATGAGACTTTGGGGAGAGGGTAAATTAGTTCTATGTGTGAAAATACAAATAACATTTATAAAAGTTTATTTGATATTTATATTAAAATAAGAGGATAGAGATTTGCAGCAATTTTGTGTTTATCAACATTAGTTATTTCTGAACACATAGCTAGACTAAGTTCTTCCTTGCAGTTGGATATGACCATGACCATATGACTAAATTCTGGTTTATAGAATGGGGCTGAAGTGATATAGCCTTTTTCTGCCTTGACCCATGGAAATTGACTACATAGATCTTCTTACCTTTTCTGTCCCAATATGCTGGTTGAATTATTAGAGAATTTCAAGAATAAATTTTAAAAAAAGGCAATTGAATGACCATGTGGAAGACTCTTTAATTATGAACTTTTATAGGACTATATATGAAAAAACACTTATCATTTTGAGCCACTGAGAATTTGGAGATATTTCTTTTATAGTTACTAGAGTTATATTAAGAAATACATAGTTATTCTAGGAAGTGGGAGGAATAACAGCTTTTAACTAAACTATATAACCTACAGAAATAAAAGGGAACTTTAAGACTTTAGATTCTAAACTCGAGACACAGAGCCAGAAAGTCTTTAAGGAGACCCTAAAAGAATTTCTTATCTTTTATAATCATAGGGCCAATGAGGCTTATAACCTGATTCAAACTTATGCTGTGGGAAGCAGAATTACAACACAATTAAATTTACTTGGGTAGTCAAGTCTTATATGTTAGAAAATTGGTTTAGAAAGGGTGAGCCACTCAAATTTCATTGAATCTTTTTTGACACCAGAAGTAGACTGTAATAATCTCACCTAAGGCAAGCAATTTTCAAGAATATGTTAATACTCCTTAAGACATCCCACCAATTCTCATGACTCTCAAATCTATAATGAAAGGTCCTGCACATCTAAGGGGGACTAATATAATGTGTGATCTGGGGGAAGCTAAATCTCAAACCTAAATGATTGCAAAATTTTTTTCATTTATATCAACAGAATCCTAGAGAGTATGTGTGAGAGATGGATTGTACAAGTATTTAACCAAAGAGAAGAGAGCATAACATTGGACTGAGCTGAACTACTTTATGGGCTCACTTTTCGTATATTTCATAGATTCAAGGTATTAGGTGAAGAAACTAGTAACAAATCATAATGCTTTCTTGGCTGGTCGACTGAAGCTTGGAATAAATGAAAATCTACATTAAATTAAGTGAAGTTTCAGAATTTCCTTGCTAAAACATAAAGAAAGAAATCTGAGGACTTAGTGACATAAGATTATTAGACTGGATTTACCATATATAGCCCATTCATTTCCTCCCTCATTGTATCCCGCAAGAGATCAGAAGATACTCTTTCATAACAATATTGAGAAATATATTTGTGAGAGAGCACCAGCATCCTTCAAAATCTCTGTAATAGCTTTTTTTGGCAAGCTGGGGATGACCAGTGGTATTATATACCACCACTGTAGTGGACTAACAGGAGCTCGATGGAATCCTAAAGTGTCGGGACTCAAACATGTGAAAAATGAGTGTGGTACTAAATGAGGAGCAAGGCTGGAGAAACAAACAGAATGGCCTGACTGATTCTGTCATAATGGTCTGACCTTATTTACAGAAGATTTCACATATTATATTGGCACGAACTTGCAATATAGGTATTACAGTCTCACTCAGGGATGGTAAAAATGGAATTGCTCCTAATGGGCTGAACATCTATATGTTCAGCTTTGTTAAAGCAACAATGGCCAGAAATGTGGATTTATGTCTATTTATAAGTAAGGACTAATTTGGCTGAATGGCCAGGGTTCTGGAAAAACAAAAATGGAGAATTGTTGCCAAAACAAGTATAGAGAAGACAAACATGAATGAACTCTCAGAGTGTAAAGATATTCCTGTTGCATACAAAGGCTCATCAGAAGATATTGACTCAATAGAGGCTCATTATTTAAATAAATAGATGACCATTCTGTGAATGTCAAGAACCTTTTTCCTGAGCCATTCTTACTCAATAGTCTCATTAACGAAATGTCCATGATGACAGGAAGAGGAGTTAGCTATAGGTTAATAAAATGCACATCTACTCACCAGGTCTACTTTGGTTATTACCACTTCTGCATGTTCAACTTGCCAATAGTAGAGGCTAATGATGAGACTATTTCCTGGAGATGCCAGCCAGTCTCCAAATGGCATGTTGATTACGTTTGACCTCTTCCATTTTGAAGGAAGAAATGATATGTCCTCTTTGGAATAACACAATTTGAATATGGATTTGTCTTTCCTATCCGCAATACTTCTGCTAACACCACCATGTGTAGGCTTTCCAAGTGCTCTGTTTACTGCCCTGTCTGATTAAGTAACATATTTATTGGAAAAGTAGTGATAAATGAAAATGGGCTTTAATCCAGGGGATTTTCTTGTTTTATCATGTAACAAATCAGCCACTATAAAGGAAGAATTATGTAATAGAAGAATGGGGTAAGCTATTAAAGACACAGTAACAGTCTTATTTAGATAATTGTAATACTGTGATGCAATCCAAAAGATGCACCATATGCCCAGTTTTGTGTTTTGTTCCCATAACTTTCGGTATCATTGCCTTAAATATAGAGAGGAATGTTTCTACTAGAAGACATAACTATGGTCACATTGAAAAGGAAGTTGTTACTGCCATGTATATACTTCTTTCTTCTCATATCACTGAATAGCCAAACAAAGGAGTTAAAATATTTCCTAGAGTGATTAAATCTGATTATAAAGAAAATCTTGTTATCAGGATAGAATCACTAAATAAAAATACAGATCCAGTTAAATTTCAATTTTTGGGAAACAATAAATGCAAAATTTGGGACATACATGAAATAATTAGTTTTTTAATCTCAAGTTTAAATTCAACTGGGTTTTCTATGTTTTTGTTTTCTAAATCTGCCAACTCTAATTGGGTGTAAGGTGATGTGTTTCTGAAAACCAGGGATTTTCAGGTACTCTTGATCTTCCTTCTCTTTTTGTTTTCAACCATTTTAGTTTATATCCTTATTATCATACAAACTATGCTATATCCATGACATGACTGTTTGTTTTGGTTCTCCTGTGCAGTCAATTCTGTGTATCAAGAATAGAAAAGTCAACCTTAAATGTTAACCTATCATATCATTCCTCTGCTCAGAAAGCATTAAGGACTATTATTCTTTGCTACAGAAATTATAGTTCAAACCCCTGAGTGTAAATTCAAAGTCTTTCATGCTTCATGCTCTTTGCCTACAACATCCTTAAATGAACTCCTTAATCCAACCAGATATTTTCTTCACTGATGCATGTTTTCTCACATGAATTTATCTAATTCTGAGATTTAAAGCCCCCCACCTTCTGTTAGTTTTTCTTATCATTCAAATAATAAAAGGTAACTCCCTGTGAAATAATATAATAAGAAAATGTAGAGTCGTATTTATTTTTCTATATGCATTTCCCCAAATTGACAATCTCTTTCTTCAGGATCACTTTGAAGTTTTGAAATAATTAACATTATATTGGTTATGCAAATTAACATGTACTATGCATTAAGGTTAGGGCTAAACTCTGTGTGTGTGTGTGTGTGTGTGTGTATATATAACAAATTGTATATACACACACACATATACACATATATACGCATATATATGCATATGTATAAACAGTGTTGAACTCAGTTAATCATCAAATGTGTCCAAAATGATGTATAAATATATTCCATTTTTGTCTTTCTTTCACAAATAAAAAAGTAGAACAAAGTAACTTGCCCAAGTTCACACATATGTAAATAGCAGAATTGGAATTTAAATCCAGGCAGTGTGGTTCCAGAATCTGCCCTTCTAACTCTATTATACTATGTCTGTGAAAAATATATTTTCCTGATTTAAAAATTGAAACAATAAGTTAAAGTTACATTTATTTATTTATTTATTCACCTAGACATAACTGTTATAACCTGTTTGGTTCATATTTTTCTATGTATTTCATGCCTGTGAATATGTACCCATAGAAAGCATATACTATTGTTTGAATATGTTTTAATATATATAAATTATTGTTCATACCTCCTTGGGAACATATTCTGTAGGGTAGATACAGAGCAAGTAAATTTTTAATTCTAATTTGCTTATATCTAGCCACATTTCCAATAGAAGTGTATATTAATATCTATTTCATTTCACCTTTATTAATACTTTATTTTAATCAAACTTTTTTTTTTTTAAATTTAATAGGTGAAAATTTCAAACTCATTGCCTGTGTTTTCCCCAATGCTGGCAAAGTTGAATTTATTTTCATATGTAGTGACCATATTTAAATTTTATCTGTGAATTGCCAATTTATTATTTTTTAATAATTTTTCTTTTTTCTTTTTTTATAAGAATTGCCATTTTATATTCCTTACTTATTTTCTTAGATTTTTTATCTTGTTCTGATTGATTTTATGACTTTTATATAACTATTATATGTGCTGTAAATATTTTCCTTCAGTTTTCTGCTTGAATTTTAACTTTGTTTGCCATGTCTTTTTGTTGTTGTTATTTATAGCATCTTTTGCCTTACAAATGTTTTCTATATTTAAATTTTTGTATATTCCACACCTTGCAATCCATTCTACTACACCCAGTACCTGGAGTGATCTTTTAAAAATATAAATTAGATTATGTTAATTTCCCTTTTGAAAACACTTGGGTGTCTTCCCAGCATAAGCAACTTACTCTAATTCTCATTGCCCTATGTGATCTACCCTGGGTAGTCTCACATTGTACTGCGCTTCTCAATCTGTTGTTTTCAGTCACAGGGAGAAAATGCTTGCTGGTCTTTAAATAATGCTTTCTTTCAAAAATCAGGTGCTTTATACTTGCTCTTCTCTCTACACCGAATACTCTCCTCATCTCTCCTTTGCTGGCTTATGGATAGTGTCTCCCCCCAAAATATATGTTGAAGTACTAACTCTCAGCACTTCAGAAGGTGACCTTATTTGGAAATAGGGCATTTATATCAGTAATCAAGTTAAAATGAAGTCATTAAGGTAAGCTCTAATCCAATATGATTTGTGTCCTTATAAAACAAAAAGTGGAAAATCTGAAAGCAGAGACAGACATAAACAGAAAGAAGATAATGTGAAGACACTCAAGGAAAAGACAGCCATGTGACTGGCATGATGCACCTATGAGCTAAGGAATGCCAAAGACTTTCAGCAAACACTAGAAACTAGATTAAGTAAGGAAAGATTCTCCTCTAAAGCAGTCAGAGAGAGAAAAGCCCTGCTGACACCTTGATTTCAGACTTTTAGGCTCCAGAACTGAAGCAATAAATTTTTGTTGTTTCAAGCACTCAGTTTTTGGTACTTTGTAATGGCAGTTTCTTGGAAACTAACACAGCTGACCTCTTTTCATCCTTTATTTTACTACTGAAATATCCTTCTGCCCACCCTCCAAAGTTATCTTCAGAGAAACCACCAGCCTCTAGTTATTATTCTGGATCACAGAACTCTGTTTACTGCATAGTATGAATTAATCAGTCATGATTAATTCAGAAAACAGAAATCATTTAGTATTTTAAGATGGGATATAGTTTGGGAAATTATGTACAAACATTGGCAGGGAAGAGGAATGAAGATCAGAGAATGCCACTGTTCATCTGGGAAGTCAGGAATGCAGAAATTCAGTGCTGATAATTACAGCTACCTCTACTGCTAAAGTAAGGGACTTATTGAAAAACCACTAATGCTATTGCAAAATACCACATCTGCTGAAACAGACATCTTTCTGCACTGCTGGAAGAACAATATAATAGCTTCTGCTTCCCTTCCTCATACCCAATCTTCTCATGTCTTTCTTTGACCTAGAACTTGCTGGCCTATCCAGTCCTTCTGTTAAGGAGAAAACACAGATAGGAAAAGTTAAGTTGCCAATAGACAATGAGGCTATTAAATTTTTGGCTACTAAATATCTATACACAACCTTGCCTCAATATTTAACTTCCAAACAACAATGGTAATAACAGAATGCTTCAATCTAACATGTGGAAACTATTATTGGTACATAAAGATGCTCTCACCACAAAAAGTAGACAAAATTTCCATCTGTTATTCTATTCATTGCTGGGAGACCTTCATTCCTCCCTGATTCTGTCATAATCTGTCACAGTCTGTCATAGAGATCCTATATATTAGTGACTAAATTATAAGCTTAAATTCCACAAGTATATAATAGTAATTGATGTATGGGAATATATGAATAGCAAAGCAAAGCAAAAATAAGCATAGCCTCTAAAATTCTAATTTTCTGCAGTTGGATAGGAGGACATGTTCCCTGTGCCTTCAGTTATTTGGGATGCTTTACTTGGTAGGGTAAGTAATCTTTAATCCCGAGATTCAAACTATTAACATACAGGCAAGTAAAGAATTGCCATCTTCCATGACTTTTAACACTGGACCTGGAAGTACAAAGAGGAATTCCACATAGCAATGTTGTGGAAAATTAGCATGAAAAATAAAAGGCTTTGAATTCAATGCTTAGGAGTTTTAACTTTACATTTGTAGCAAAGAACAGTCTTTGATGCTTTCTGAGTAGGGAATGACATGATGTATTAGCTCTTTTAGGTCAACTTTTCTAACCTTGGTATACAGGAGTGGCTGCAGAGGAAAAACCCAAAGCAAGGAAGTGAGTCATAGCTATAGAGACAGTCTACAGTCTATAGTGATGAAGATACAAACTAAACTTATCCACGCTAAGAGGGGAAAAAAGAAAGAATTAATTGCATCTGAGATTTGATCGGATCTGAAACCTAAGGAGGAGAAGAGACAAGCATTACAATGAGGTTTGTTGAGTAGGCGTGTGGTAGACAAAAATTAGCATTCAGATCAAATAGTAGCTTATACTGACACTTTAAATACATCAATGAGAGCACCTCAGAGGCATAGTAAACTAGTACAATTATTTTGGAACTAAGAGTTATAGATTATCAGAACTTTTTAAGACAGGTGACTGAAGTAGAGGATTTTTTTCCTGATAAGTGGGGACAAAACATTTTTGAAAAGGAAAATATTGATGAAAAGTTAGGTTTTGTTTTCTTCTTAATGGAGCATTAGATAATTTGACTAAAGGATTTATAAAAAAGAATTGCTAAAACAGAAACAGAAACAATTATTAGATTATCTATTTATAGGAAGTTAACATTTTTGCTTTCAGGGATATTAAACAATGCATTATTTTTAAAAACATAATTTAAGGCAGAAACTAGAAATTGTATCTGGTTGTATTCTTATTTTCCAAGATAGTGTATCTGTTAGGGTACAGCTGCAGAATTAGAACCACAATAAATGAAATGCAAAAAAGGATTTATTGTATCATTAAGATTTTCATAATAGAGAGAACTGGTGAAGAATCTCCGGAAGGCTGTTGACTCTGTTCCTAGAGGTTGGCCTGAGGTTACTCATAGGTCAGCAGAGCTGAGTGTGAAGTAGGGAGTAAAACGGCAAACAAAAATCGATGAGAACAAGCTGGAACCCACATCTGGCTCTCACTACTTCTGACCTTGAGTGACCTTCAGGAGAAGTTGGAGCTCTTTATCACAGGGCTGTTCACCTGACTGGGCCAGGACTTTGAACAGCTGAAGGAGGAGGTCCAGTAGGAGTGGCAGGAAAGCCAAATAAAACAAATCCAGATTTATAAAGTAGAGAATTTATTTGAGTGTGACCAAGAGTATCTTACCATTCCCCTCAGCTTAACTAAACTTCAGGCAAATTTCTTCCTGACTATGGGCCCCTGACCTCTCTTTTCTTAGATTACCTATTTTAGAAAACTCAGAATTATAAATTCTCTGTTCCTTTGAAATATAATAAATCTTCTCTAACCTCTTGCCAGTTTTACCACCCTGGAAATGAGTTTCTAAGGACCTTGTAACCACCTCTTTGAAAGAGATGCAAACATCAAACATCTCTGATGTAAACATCAAAGATGTTACCTCTCTCAGTCTCTTTAGGAGGGTAGAAGCCTGACGTCCATGGGCATCATATAGCAAACACATATAACCTACTCACAGAGAAAAATATTTGCATACTCAGGAATAACTCAAATGTGCTGGACACATCCCATCGATTGACCTCCCTGAAAACATCCTCTAGTACTTTTCCACTAGCTCACCCTTACACTTCAACACCCTCCCTCCTTTTGTTTCAGCAGAGTTGGGTTTAGTCTCCCTCCCTTACTGTAATAGTCTTGAATAAATTATTCCTTGCCTATTAGTGCAAAAAGTTTTACTTTGGTGCAATTTTTATTTTGACAAAAGAATTATTGCAAGGGGAAAAAGGAGAGACTATTGCAATAGAGAGAAAGCTATGACCATAACATTGCCGAACATCTCAAGGCTTGGCAAATGGGTTTTTATTTTATAGAGAGCTGTAAACAGGTCTAGAAGGGAAAGGGTGTGAGGAGGTGGAATGAAAGTGTGGCGGATAGTAGATTGGAGAATGTTTTACTCCAAGGCCAGCTTATTCTCAAGAGAGGCTGTTCAAGTGGAATTTTACGCTGGCCAAATTTAGGGTCATGAAAAAGTTAAAGTTTGGTTAACAAGCATTTTGTTATCATCAATCAATGGGGAAAAGTAGTTTCAGTAGTCATTTATGACCCGGGGATTTGTGTCTGGGCTTGCCATAGGTAGACAAGAGAATATCTATAAGTTTTATCTAGACCATGTGAAGAAGGTTGGTTCTTTGCAGTGAGCTTATTTTCTGTAACACAGAAGGGTGTATGTGTGTGTGGTGAGAAAGATTTCTCTGTTTTCCAGGAGCAGAGGGCTCAAGTAAAATTCAGCATTATCAGGATTCAGTTGCAGGCCTGGCTGCCTCTCCACACCCATAAGATAAGGCAAATGATCAACACTAAGATGTTGGAAGTACAGTGACCCCTGGAACCCTTCAGGGGATAATGTTTGTTGCATTCTTTCCACCTTTGAGTCTAATCCAAATTTCTCTTGTGGCTGACCACTCAGTGACAAAAATTCTGGGAAATACAGGTTCAGCTTGGATAAGTTGATACAGTATAAAATCAACCCAGTGAATGAAATGAACAAAAAAATTGAAGCAGTGTGATTCTGAATAACTTGATCCATGAGAATAAATATATCATAGTTGCAGGTCCCAACTATTTATGGATTAGAAAGAATCACAGTAGATAGGGTGTTAAGTGGATAAAAAACTGCCATTTATTTCAGAAGCATTTCTTGCCTAGTTAGTGCAATGTCTTTGATGTGCATATGTATTTATAATCTCATTGACACTTATCACAATCTATTGTAATCACTTTATTTATTTATTTATTTATTTATTTATTTTTAATTGAAGAAATGATTTACATTTCCCCTTTCCCCTCCTTCCTCCCATCTGTTAACCACTAGTCTATTGTCCACGTCCATGAGTCTCTGTTTGTTCTGCTCATTTGTTGCTTTTAAGTTTATATCACACACATAAGTGATATCATGTGATTTTCAACTTTTTCTGTCTGGCTTATTTCGCTTAGCATGATTATCTCGAGGTCCATCCATGTTGTCACAAATGGCAGTATTTCATCTCTTCTTATGGCTGAGTAATATTCCATTGTATATATGTACCACTGCTTCTTTAGCCAATCATCTATAGTAGGACACTTCAGTTGCTTCCATATCCTGGCTACTGTGAATAGTGCTGCTATGAACATCTGTGTGCAAATATCTTTTCGAATATGAGTTTTCAAGTCTTTGGGGTAAATACCTAGTAGAGGGATTGCTGGATCATATGGTAGATCAATTCTTAATTTTCTGAGGAACCTCCATACTGTTTTCCATAGTGGCTGTACCAATTTGCAGTCCCACCAGCAGTGTATGAGGGTTCTTATTTCTCTGTATCCTCTCCAACATTTGCTATTACTTGTCCTATTGACTACAGCTATTCTAACAGGTGTGAGATGGTATCTCATTGTGATTTTGATTTGCATTTCCCTAATAGCTAGCTATGTTGAGCATCTTTTCAAATATTTTTTGGCCATTTGTATGTCTTCTAGGGAGAAGTGTCTGTCAAGGTCCTTCACCCATTTTTTGATTGGATCATTTGTTTTTTTTGTTGTTGTTGTTATTGAGTTGTATGAGTACAAAGAACTAATATCCACAATTAGGCCCTTATTGGAGGTGTTGTAATTACTTTTTGGTGTGTGAGTCTCCCAAACTGGGTTTAGATTCCCTAGGTCAGAAACTGGCTACCTTTTTTTTGTCACTAGTACATAAGATTGTGCTCAACCAATAGGAGTACATTATAGGTTTATTATAAGAATGTTTGAATGAGGCAGTGACCCCTAACTGACTTTATCTTCCCTTACACTTGATACAAAATACCTTATCCATCTCATCCCTGAGTTGTTACCTTAACCTATGTTCTTCTTGTTTCTATCCAATTACCGTATTCCCCTGTCACTAATTGTACCTCTCTAAATCTTCTCAGAAGCTTTCTAGTTTCTTAGTACTTTTTGTAAGAGAATCAATTGTCCCTCACTCTTACATGCAGCAATAGTAACCAGAAAGTCCATAAAGGCTCCGGTTGTACATAAAAGGTGTTTTAGTCCCAAGTTCCTAACATGCTCTGTCCTAAATCTTTCCTTTTCAGCTCCCCATTTAGACTGTCATTGTTGTTTTTAGCTCTCCATTTATACTATTATTGTTTCCACTTAATTCAGGATGACTGTCTCATGATAATATAATATTTTTTATAATAAATTACATTTAATATTCAGTTTATTTACCAAACAGCAATATTGATCACATTGGTATAGGTACCTTTTAAAGTGATTTTCAAGGATGAATCATGTAAAGCTTACAAAGGGTATATGAGAATGCTATTATTATCCCCATTCTACAGATGGGAAAATTGAAACCCAGAGAATTTGGGTAATTTACTCAAATTATAGCTAATAAGTATGCAAAGCTAGTATTCAAACCTGAGAAATCTGGCTCCAGAAACCAAACTCAACCTCTACACTATTGTTGTTCTCCATGATAACAGAATGAAAAAAGAAAAAATAAATTAAAGAAAATCAGCTAAAGAAAATGACAAAAATTAAGACAGATTAATAAAAAGGACTGTGAAGATGAACAGTGACACACAATGACAGTAATTAGAGAAGAAAAAGTGGAAGATAAGAATAGAAAATAATAGAAATACATAAACTCAGAGCGGAAGAAACAGAGAAAAAAATTGTTATAAAGACAGCAACACAGAGAGTAAGACATTCAAGATTTTAATAAAAAGCATTTTAAATATCTTGCCTATTTATAGCACATACTGTTATTTTTTTCCTGAACTGCAAATCATCAAGAGTTAGAGTTGAAATGTTTTAAACATATTAAAACAAGTAAACTAAAACAACTGTTTGATTAAAACAACTAAACACAGATAAAAGAGTTTACATTTAGACAAAATAATCTAAAAATAAGAATAATGAGAAATAATTTAAAACAAAATGAGGAGAAAGAATATTAAAATGAGTAGGTTAACAACAGTAGGCAACCAGTGACAGACACATTTAAGAAATGATGACAATATTGGTTTGTTTGTAGGAAGACCCTAGAATTGTTTAAAGTTATTTGGTGGCATGTATGCTAACTGAACTTGGAAAGAGATGTGATCTGGGGCTGGGTGAATTGTAGTCTAAATTGCCTGCACAAAAGTCATTCCGGTAACACCCTCTGTGTGTTAATTTTATACCAGAAAAAATGTACAGACTTCTTTCAGGCCAAAGTGGCTGTTAGAAATTTGAGAATGAGTGGACCTATAAAAAACTTCCTCAGATAAAATGTACTGGATCCCTCTTCAGAGCATGGGGAACACATGTATAAACTGTGTTTGAGGACAGTCTGCTATTACCTCAATTTTTTCCACATACTTCATTCTTGAACTGTGGATGTCACTTTGTTCCTGAAGTGTGAAAGTAAAGTATTGGTGTCATCATGCTGGCAGCTTGTGCTACTGTTTTGCGGATGGCACAGAAGGAATGGGTAGAGAGTACTGTATCTTTCCCAAGAGTCTCTGACTAGCTGTTGTATACCTCCATAATTGAAGGCTTTGTTCAGCATAATTACTTGAGTACCTTCTTTTATTCATTTGAATGTGGACTGACAATTTTCTTCCCAATTTTACTGACGTGTAATTGAAGTACAGCAAACTACATACAGTTGGTCCTTATTTGTGGATCCCATAATTGCCTATTTGATTAAATTTATTTGTAGCCCTCAAATCAACACTCAGTGCTTTTTGCAGTCATTCGCAGACATGTGCAGAACAGTGAAAAATTGCAAAATTTTGGTCTGCCTTTTTGTTTTAGCTCTTATATTGTAAACAATTGCCCTTTTAGTATTCTGTTGATGCCACATTTTTTTGCATTTTTGTATTTTTTGTTGCTCTTTAAAATGGTCTCGCAAGTCTGTTGCTGACGTGCTATCTAGCGTTTATATGCTTAAGAAGGCTGTGATCCGCCTTACCCAGAAAATACATAGTTTAGATAAACTTCTTCATTTAGGCATGAGTTCTTGTGCTTCTGGCTCTGAGTTCAATGTTAATGAATCAATAATATGGTATATCCAGAAAAGGAAGATGAATTTTGCCAATTAGTATGTGAGTCTGCTCCTCAAAGTGCTAAAGTAGCATCCATCTTATAGATGAAACTATCAAAATATTGGAAAGTGGCTAAATTCATGAATTCATGAGATAAGGACTAATTTTTAAAAAGTGTAGTGGGCAGTATTATTGTGAGGCTGAATGCCAGAGGTATTTATGTTTATATTACCCAAGGTCAGGAAAAATTTAAACCCTCCTCAACTAATGCTGGCTGGCTTCCATATTTCAGAAGCCTTTATCATGTGTTAAAATGATTGAAGAATACAATTTAGGTGATAGAAGCAAACTTTATTTAACACTTCATGAAACATCATTTTCCACTTTTTAGAGTTTGGAGAACTGTTCAGTAAGGCAGCAGGATTGCAAACTTTTACAGAAAGAGGCAAGCAGTAAACAAGGAAGTACTTGGCTTACATTGGGTGGCTGGGGTTACATATCAGACCTTATTTACAAAGATCAAGAACCAAGGAAGTAAGTATAGAGCCCAGAATTGGCTTGACTGACTAAATATAGTGTGTTTTTAGTCTTACGGAGAAGCATTTATAGAGAAATGGAAGTTATCTAAGTTTCAATTTACTAACATGGCACCCTAGGGAAGGAGGAGTTCCATCTTGTGGCTAGAAATTTATTTCAACACACGTGAGAAATGTTAGACTTGTGTGTGATTTAAGTTCTGCATATCAGGAGGCTAACCGTTCCATAGGAAGAGGGTTATTGAGAAGAACAGGCTTTCAATGCTGATGAGACAAGTTTATTTTACAAGGCTGTTGGCAAAGGAATCTACATAATACAAATGGAATTTTGGTTGACATACATGTTGTGACCAGAAACTCATGGGAACCTAACCCTATATTTCCCCAGAAACAACAGTTGCACATTCTTTAATTCAATGTTCGTGACTTTATAGAACATAACTACAACGAATAATGAGAATTTATTGTATATTTAAAGTATAGACATTTATCAATTCATATACATACACATGAATATATGTATGTACACATGCATATGTGTATATAAACATATGTATGTACTTATACAATGTGTACATCTATGTTTTTATGTATGTATATGTGAAAAATCACCACAGGATAATGGGCATTTTCATTAAAACTAAAAGTTTATTTGTGTCCCTTTGTAATCTAGCCCTCCCTCCTCCATCCTCTCCAATCACTAGATTATTTTTTGAATCTATAAATTAATTTGTTCTAGAATTTTACATAAATGTAATATATTTTTTGAAAAGCTCTTTTTCTCTGCATAATGGTTCTGAGATTTTTTCATGTTGTCCTGGGCATCAATAGTTCATTCCTCTTTATTGCTGAGTAGTGTTCCATAGAATGAGTATACCCATTCCTTTGTTCACAGACATTTATACTGATTTCAGTTTTTGGCTATTGCAACTAAAGCTGCTATAAATAATTTTGTATAAGCATTGTGTGGACATATGTGTCTGTTTCCCTTGGTTAAATAGCTAGGAATGTAGTGGCTGGGACAAATGGTGAGTGTAGATTTAATTTTTAAGAGTTAATTCTTGCCACTGGTATCTCACTGTGGTTTTAATTTGCATTTCCCTGATAACTATAATGTTAAATATCTTTTCTTTTTGGTCATATGTACTCTTTTCTAAAGCAACTATTCAAATGTCTATTTTTAAATTGGATTGTTCATCTTTATTATTTAAGTTTAAAAGTTCTTTATATATTCCAGTTACAATTCCTTTGTCTGATACAGGTGTTGTGAATATTTTATCCCAGTATGTGGATTGCCTTTTGTTTTCCAAATGTTGTTTCTCAATGAACAAAGGTTTTAAGTTTTGATACAGTCCAATTTATCTATTTTTTTTAAATGAGTTTTTAAGTTCTGAGAAGTTGTCAACTACCCTAAGGTGGCAAAGGCTTTTTCCTATATCTTTTTCTAGAATTTTATAGTTTAAATTTTATGTTTAGATCTATAATCCATTTGAATTAAATTTCATGACTGGCATGAGGCAAGGATCAATTTTTGCTTCTCTTTCCATGGATATACAATTGATCCAATATTATTTGTTGAAAATACTTTCTTTTCTGCATCGAATTGTCATCTTTGTCAAAAATATAATTGGCTATATATCTATATCTATATATATATGTTTATTTCTAGAAAATATCTATTCCATTCCATTGGTTTATTTGGTTATCTTGTTTTCAAAACCATAGTCTTAATTACTATAATTTTGTAATAAGTCTTGTCTCAGTTAAGTCCTGTACTGTTATTCATTTTTCCTTTATTTTTGGCCATTCTAAATCCTTTGCATTTTTTATTGGAAGTATATTGAAAGTATAGAGCAATGTGTATTAGTTTTCAAGGGCTGCCATAACAAAGTACCGCAGACTGGGTGATTTAACCAAAGTAATTTATTTTCTCATAATTCTGGAGGCTAGATTCTGAGATCAAGATGTCTCCCAGTTGTTTTTCTTCTGAGGCCACCCTCCTAGCCTTGTAGATAGCCATCTTTTCCAAGTTTCTTATGATCCTCTGTATATGTTTGTGTCCTCTTCTTCCAAGAACACCAGTTATGTTGAACTAGGATTTACTTTAATAACCTCATTTTATCTTAAATACATCTTTAAAGACCTGGTGTCCAAACATAGTCACATTCTGAAGTCCTGGAGGTTGGGATTTCAAAATATGAATTTGAAGGGGACACAATCCAATCTATAATAAAATGTGTTATTTTTTTCTAGCTGTTTTTAAATTTTTTCATTTACTTTCTGATTCAGCACTTTGGTTATGAGGTGTCTATATGTGGTTTTCTTTGAATTTTATTCTGTTTAGTGTTCCCTTAGCTTTATGTCTCAACACATTTGAAAAATTTAGGGTGGTTATTTTTCACATATTTTTTCTGCCAAGTCTCCTGATACTTCAATTTTCCTAGATTAGGCCTTTTGATGTTTTCTCACAGGTCCCTAAGGCTTTGTTAATTTTTATTGACTATTTTCAATTTCATTGATTCTTTCCTCTTCATTCTACTATTCAGTTCAACCAGTGATGGTTTGTTTGTTTATTTATTTATTTATTTATGATTTCTTTGTTTATTTTTACTTTAAATATTGCATTATTTTATTTCTCATATTATCATTTGGTCTTTGCTATAAGATCTATTTATATGCTGAGAATTCTTGTTTTTCATTCAAATTCAAATGACTTTTATTTACCTCAGGAGCAAGTAACAATAACTGATTTAAAGTCTATGTTAGATAATTTTTTCTTTTGTATGATTTCAAGGTTGGCATTTTTCTGATAATCCTTTTTTAGAGAACTTTTCACATTTTCCTGACTTTCTATATTTTGAGTAATTTTGTGTTCTGAACATTGTGAATGTTAAGTTCTGTAGACTCTGGGTCTATGATCTTTTAGAAATGTTGATGCATTTGTTTTAGCAGACAATCAGTTCAGTTAGGCTCAGACTATAATTTCCATTGCCTTTTGTGGGTGATAGTTCATATCTCTAATCCTTTGTTATGATAGTTGTGTTTATTCTGCACACATGTATTTCAGAGGTTAGTCTGAAACTTATGTAGTGCTTTAAAACTCAGTTCAGTTCTCTAAGCCTTTGCTACACTGGTTTGGTTTTGTCCCACACATTTCTTCACAGTTTTATTTGTGCTGGTTAGGACTCTCCAGACATATAGAACCAAAAGGATATGTATATATTTCTTATAACAAAGCTATTATCTGTATAGATATAGATAGGATACCTATCTATGTCTATCTATTTAATATCTATATAATAGATTTATTATAAGGAATTAGCTCACATGGTTATGGAGGCTGAGAAATTCCAAGGTTTATAGTTAGCAAGCTGCAGACCCTGGAGAGTAGATGGTTTAGTTCCAGCCTGAATCTAAAGTCCTGAGAACCAGGAGAGAGAATAGTGTAGGTTCCAGTCTGAAAGCTGGAAGCCTCAAGACCCAAGAAGAGCTAAAATTTCAGTTCGAGTCTAAAGGCAGGAAAAGACCAATATCCCTGCTGAAGACATTAGGCAGGAGGTGTTCTCTCTTACTTGCAGGAGATTAGCCATTTTGCTTTATTCATTCTTTCGACTGATTGGATAAGGAACACTCATATCAGGTAGAACAATCTGATATACTCATCTACCTATTGAAATGGTAATCTCATCCAAAAAACACTCTCACAGATACACCTAGAATAATGTTTGACCAAATATCTAGACACCTTGTGGCTCAGTTAAATTGACACATAAAATTAACCTCGATATTAGATATGTCTTTTTCTAATTTATAATAAATTTCTCAGGCATAGGTCAAAACAGGTCTCTAATATTTCTCTTATCTCATGTAATATCTGTCAAGCTGTATAGTTTCTTTAAAGTCTTTCTTACTTGACATGGAATGAGGATGAAGTATCTACCCTTTCTCCTGCATTAATTGGATAGGGAAAGTGCCACAGAACCTCAATAATTTTCTCTGAAAACAATGTCTCTTTTGGCTTCTCAGGCTTAGTTATTTTGTATCCTTGAGGTTCTGTTGCACTTCAGGTCACAAGGTTTTGATTATTACTTGTTATGGGCTGAATTGTATCCTCCCCAAATTCATATGTTTTAGTTTTAACCCCCAGTACTTCAGAATTTAGCTGTGTTTAGAGACAGGATCTTTAAAGACGTAAAATAAGGTCATTAGAGTAGGCTCTAATCCCACATGACTGATATCCTTATGAGAAGAGTAAATTTGGACACATATGTGTACAGATGTGAAGATATAGGGAGAAGATGGCCATCTACAAGCCAAGAATGGCTTCAAAAGAAACCAACCTTGTCAACATCTTGATCATGGAATCTAGTCTCCAGAATTGTGAGAAAATAAATTGCTATTGTTTAATCCATCCAGTCAATGGTACTTGTTATTGCCGCCAAAGCAAACTAGTACATTTCCTTTTCAAGTTTTGCTTAGATGGTCTAGCAAACAGTAATTTGATTGTTGGCTTTTTATTTTATCTTCCGCTCTTAGCAGAAACAGAGAGAAAGAGTATCATTTTAAAACTGTTACTATGTGTTTCATATTCTTTTGAATTTACTATGTCTACATTTGATTTCTAAAAATTCCTAAACTTGTTCGAACTAACCCAGTCTTATAAAATTTTAGATTTATAAACACACATTCTGGGCATCCAAACTATTTAGAGAGCAGTATCATTTTGAATGTTGCTCTCTATTTAGGAAACATTAAATTTTGATTGAATGTCAGGAGAATTTTTTAAATGACCTCTCCAAGAGTAAGAATGTGATCCTGTTTCACTCCCCAAAAAGAAGAGAATAAATGAATTGATGCTTTTGGTTATTCATTTAAAATGTAATCCCTATTTTCTTCCATATCCTGAGTGAAACTTGTTTGGATAAATGAGTTTGATGATGGTAATGCAGAGATAGCACAATCCAGGAGACATTTCTGTTACCTCTTGTATCTAAAGGGTAATGTCTAGAGACATCAGATGTCTTTGTAAGTATAGAAGTCTGAGAGTTAAAAGCTTAAACAAATCAAATAAAATAAGACAATGAATAAAATATTTTTATGTTGCAACAAAACATAAGCATGGTATCAGAACTTTGTTAGCACCTAATTACTTTACCCTCAGTTGTAAAGAACAACACTTCTAAAAATGTACAGCTATGTGGTGCCTCTTGTTCAGTCTCACAATGCCATCCATTGAGATAAGGTCAGTCTAGATATAATGTGGAAATTTAAATGTGTCTTTCTTCATTAAAATAAGTAACACATTGATAATAATGTACTTTGATTGTCAGCTTATATATTTCTAAAGGAGAACAAAAAACACTACTTAAAAATTAACATTTTCACCCAGAATAATTTCTCCTTACGATTCCTAAATTTGTGTACCTTTTCGTATTCTTGATTTATCCAGGAAGCTGAAGGAAATCCTGTGTGTAGAACACATTCAGAGGGGCTGTGGTTTGTCACACACTGTCACATTCTCACAGCACACAGATCTGTAAACATTCAGTCTTCATAGATTCTTTTTGTCAAGAGCTTATTGGAAACAGAAGTCTATTCTGACTGCTAAATGTGAGAAACTGAGATTCAAGTTCCAGCAGAGCTATGCTGTCAACAAAATGTAGTGATTGAGCTGATGTACAATTTTCTAATATTGACCTGGTTCTTAGAAATTCTAATAAAGTTAAGTAGCAACAACAACTACAACAAAAGGCATGCTTTAGATACCTTTGTATTTTATGGGGACCCACATCAGTTTCCTTTAGCAACATGTAATATCTGCTTTGTTATCTGTAATGTGTGAGTACTAGGTTCCTGACAGCTAAAAGGCTCCCAAACTTGAGGCATTGCACTACCATGGAAATCAAGCACTTGGACTCCAGTATTCAGAGTTCACATTTCTCACTTTTTTGATAAGTTCAAAAGCTTGTGGGACCTATGAAAATATTTCAAATTATATCCTTAATAAAATCTTTCTGTTTCAAGTTACAAACAGCTGAATTTTCTCTTAGACGTTTGGGGTAGGAAAAGATAGCAACTGTTTTTTATTTGTTTGTTTTTGTGGGTTATTTGTTTTGTTCTGTTTTGTTTTGTTTTTGTTAATTCTCTCCCTTTAAAGAAGACTGACTTTAAAGAAAGTGTAGAAGTTTCAAGCTATATATCTATGTTTCTTTTACACTTTACATCCCTTCTGTTTAAAATTTAATTCTTTGTTTTTTTGTAAACTGGATGTCAGCTGAATTTATTTAGTTGGTTTAGATTTAAGCAAAAATCAGAAATTCCCATCTTATAAACTATACAGACCCTCTCTCTAAGTTATTGTGGGTTTCCAGGGGATGACAGCCTTGTGGTTACTTCTGGCTCTGAGTTTCTACTTATACTGACTTATTATCATATGTATTCCCTTCTGTCCACATGACATTGTAGTAGACTGATACATAATCTCTTTTCCTTAATTTCTCACAAAACACCCAGATAAATAATTTGTACTTAATAGTCTTTACTGAGATTTTAGGTCAATGGGAAAAATTTTATGGTGAATTTCTGCAAATGGCCTTATCTTAAAAAATCCTTTATCCACTTTGTTACTGGGAATTTTTCTCTCACCATGGTTTAAAACAAAACAAGCTAAAATATATAGTGCTAGTCATCTTGTGAGATGTTCTGAGAACTGTCTTTTTAATTATGCTTATTTTCAAGCTAAAGATAGAAATACACTACTACATTTCACAGTATTTCACAGATTCAGGCCTCCAGATGCTCAATAAATATTTGTGAATCTGAAAGGAAAAGTATGAAGCCTCTCACTTTGCTTCATGGTTGGTTATCTCAGGTTTCTTCTTCTTTTTTTTTACTTGTTTATACATTTGTTATTTATTTCCCTTCTTGTTCCTAAAATGTTATATTGCAAGATAATGTAAATTAGAAATGAGAAAAAAGAGACAAGGAATAAAACACATAAGGAGCAAAGAAAATGGGACAGGAAACAAAAGATCACATGCAATGGAACTAGAGATAGGATGAACAAGATAACAAAAATCATACTACAAAGTCTTAATGTTATGCATGCCAAGAAGTTAGTAAGAAATGGCAATTCAGGGTAGCTCATTGGACTTTGTTCCCGTAAGGTTAGGGCTATGTATTACACACTTAATACCAACAGGATAGTCACCAATTTGTTCTAATTGTTATATCAGGGTCACCCTGACATTAATTTTGAGAGAGTCTTTTGATAATGACATATGCAGAAGATTAGAGAGAAGAATGGAAAGAAAACCTCCAAATATTTTATCTTTCTACAATGTCTTCATGGTGCTTATATTGACATACTAGCAATGCTTTCCTCAGAAATGCACAAGTTGTCACATGATAAAACTTTGAGAAGTAAACAGACTTTGCAAACTTTAAATTCAATGACTTCTGGGTAGAAATATACTTTGAGTCACATGAAAAGAAAATTTACTTTGCTCTCTAGAATCTGTGGATGTCTTTGAAATTATTATTTTTTTTCCCTCTAAGCCCCACTTAAATCAGCTTTCTAGAGTTTTGGAGCCAAAGAGAAGCTGTTGCTCAAATTAAGAGGGTAAAAGATTTAAGAGAAAAAAAGGAATTAAATCTTTTTTTACAAATGCACTTGGCTGATTGCTATAGTAGGCAAAATAAAAAATGTGTTATATTAACTATTAATAGTTTAGGATTCAATGATAACATAAAATGAAAAAATAAGGTTTATATGTGTTTATGTGAATATGTGTGTTTATATTTGATGAATTAAATCCTAATGTATTTACATACTCTTGGATGAATATATATGATAAGTTATCATTTTAATTAGTATTAAAATAACCATTTTCATAGGGAAACATTTCAGAAGAATTTAGTATAACTTAAAATTTAACACATATTTTCAAATATAATATAATTTGTTTTTGACTCTAGATAAAAGTGTATCAGATAATATAAAGTGCAATAAAGTCTTTTAGAAACACTTTATTATTGAAAGATTGCTTCTTCAAGGAGTTATAATTAAGAGTGTGAGGAGTCAGAGTGAATGTGTTTGCACAATTGATGTAGAAAGTAACTTCTTTTATTTTTTTTAAAGAACAGGACTGAGAACAGTGTAAATCTTTAATTTTTATGATCTGTTAACTTTAGTAAATTACTGAAATTCAATTTTGAGTTCTCTTTTTAAGAAATTTAGCATCCTATGGGTCAAAGCTTGGCTCCTCTAATTGCTAGCATTATAAATGGCTAATTTCTATGACCTGTACAGCTGTGTTTCCTCAACTGTAAAATAGGAATTAAAATAGTACCTATCTGATGAGTTTATAATGGGGATTAATAGGGATTACTGAAAGAATACCAGGTGAATAAATGTGTTATTTTTATTGCTTCGTTATTTAGCTCAAAGATGAATTCACCTGATGGTTTAGGTCCTTTCCTGGGAAACATACTGAGGCAGGGTGTAACACAGCTCCAGAGGAAACACCTTTGGTTTGTTTTGTTTTTGCCTGATGTACCTTGTAAGACTGCAGAGTAATCAGAATTTGCCTTTTTTTTTTTTTTTTTGACCAAGAGATTTAATTCTAAGTCAGCACTTTTCATGTGAATGTAACCAAACTTACACCAAGAAGAATAACTCTGTTTTATATATCACAGGCCAATGAGAAACTATTGACCCTGTTTATCAATATCATTTCTAAAACTTTTCCTCTACCCTGTCTCCATCTTGAATATAAATGGTGCATTTCACTTAATTCATTCTTCTGCTTCTTATTTTATGGCCTGGTCCTTACATGGAGATTTGGTTTGTATATTTTGTGTGTGTGTGAAATTCTGTAACTTATATTAAACATTTAAAACAAACAATTATGGTTCCAAAAGTTATATAAACTGGTGTGCCTTAGAATCTATAGTGATTGTATCACATGCAGAGATAAAGAATTTTATTGGGATTCTGTTTCACCTAATAGCATAGCACTCTTAGTGGTTGGAAGAACAATGAAGGAAAAAAAACATTGTATCCAATTCCAACTTTTATAGTCTTCAATTTAAAAAGTTTATCTGGAGAATTTGCAATGAAATAGCTTTGAATCTTTATTTATTTGTTTATTTATTTTTACATAGGCAACAAGAAGCCTGTATTTAGTATACACCATTATAAATATTGCATGCTAGAAATCAATGAAAATCTTATAACTCTTCATAAGTTATCTAATAGGATAAGAGAGTTCAGAGATAATAATAGTTCATTTTTTCTTAAAAAACCCCTCTTTTTATACACACTACAATTGAAAATTTAATATTTTTGCCATTTACAAACTGCCATAATTAGAATTTCTTTAAATGCATCCATTTGCACATATATGAGAAATGCAAGTATTTTATTTTTATCCTCATAAAAATAGATATAGTGGACAGATTTTGCTTTTTTAATTACAAAGGAAAACATATTTCTAAGCAGTTTTCTAGATTTTAGCAATAGACAATTTTTTATTCAGTTCTCTTTCTAGGACAAATAACCCCACAAGTGGGTCCTTAGAAACAAGTTCTACAATCAATAGGCATACTTCATTTTTTGTACTTAAACTTGATTGCGCTTCTCCGATATTGCAGTTTTTACAAATTGGTTTGTGGCAACCCTGCACTGAACAAGTTTATGAGCACAATTTTTCCGACAGCATTTGCTCACTTCGTGTTTCTTTCACATTTTGGTAATTCTTTCAATATTTCAAACTTTTGCATTTTTATTATATTTGTTACAATGATCTCTAATCACTGATCTTTGATGTTACTATTATAATTGTTTTGGCACTACAAACCGAGCCCACATAAAATGGTGAAACTAATTAACGTTTGTGTTCTGATTGTTACCATTGGGACGATCTAAAATTGTTATGCCCCAGTGGCACTGAGGGGTACCTCAGTTCTTTTTGCCAACACAATAAAGAACTACAGCTCAGCGAGATTTAGGAAAAGTAAGATTTACTGAAAGTGCGTTTCAAGAAAGAAATGGGCTATGCCAGAGAAGGCTGCAGCAGCGTGGAAAAAAAAGGTTCATACCTTACAGTACACTCCAATGGAGCTGCAGGTAACAATGAAGAGAGCTGTAACAGTAGAAGTGGGGCCGAGATGTGAAGTTACAAAGGTGATGCTAAAGAATTGGCATGTGAGGTCATTTTGATCAACATTTGACAATTATATAACCCTTTGCCTACTGCACATATGATTACCCAGAATTCAGTCTGTTATAATTAGATTCATGAACTTCCGAGCATAGACATGATATTATAATGATGGTATAATGAAGCTATGTCATGGGGAGGTTATTGTAGGACTGATTGCACACATACTTGTGGCTGGCTTAAACCAGCCACTGGTTTATGGCTCCTTCATTCCTTTGTTCTTTAGGATGCAGGGGCGATTTATAATTATAAAATGGGTGTTCTAGGGCGATCTTTGGGAGGGAACTTCATTCCTTTGTTTTCCCATCTCTCATGTCTACCTAACTACCTAACATGATTGCTCCACTGACCAGCCATTCCTCTGTCTCTCTCTCTCTCTCTTCAGGACTCCCTATTTCCTAAGACACAACAATATTGAGATTTGGCCAATTAATAACCCTACAATGGCCTCTAAGTGCTCAAGTGAAAGGAAGGGTCATATGTCTCTCACTTTAAATCAAAAGTTAGAAATGGTTAAATTTATTGAGGAAGGCATGTTGGAAGCTAAGATAGGCCAAAAGCTAGGCCTCTTGCACCCACAGTTAGCCAAGTTGTGAGTGTCAAGAAAAAGATCTTGAAGGAAATTAAAAGTACTACTTCGGTGAACACATGAATGATAAAAAAGTGAAACAGCTTTATTGCTGATATTGAGAAACTTTTAGTTGTCTGGATGGATGATCAAACCAGCCATAACATTCCCTTAAGACAAGGACTAATTCAGAGGTAGGCCCTAAATTTCTTTAATCCTATGAAGGCTGACAGAAGTGAGGAAGGTGCAGAAGAAAAGTTTAAGGCTAGCAGAGGTTGGTTCATGACATTTAAGAAAGAAGCTGTCTCTATAACATAGAAGTACAAGGTGAAGCAGCAAGTGCTGATGTAGAAGCTGCAGTAAGTTATCCAGAAAATCTAGGATATTTTATGAAAGTGGCTGCACTAAACAACAGATTTTCAATGTGGACAAAACAACCTTATAATGGAATAAGATGTCTTCTAGGTCTTTGCATAGCTAGAGAGGAGAAGTCAATACTTGGCTTCAAAACTTCAAAGGACAGCTGACTCTTGTTAGGGGCCAATGCAGTTGGTGACAATAAGTTGAAACCAGTGCTCATTTATCATGCCCCAAATCCTATAGCCCTTAGGATTTATGCTAAATCTACTCTGCCTGTGCTGTATAAGTGGAACAGCAAAGCCTGGATGACAGCACATCTGTTTACAACATGGTTTACTAGATATTTTAAACCCACTGTTGAGAACTTTACTCAGAAAAAAAGATTTGTTTCAAAATATTACTACTAATTGACAATGCAGCTGGTCACCCAAGCACTCTGATGGAGATATATAACGAGATTCATGTTGTTTTCATGCCTGTTAACAAAACATCCATTGTGCAACCCATGGCTCAAGGAGTAATTTAGACTTTCAAGTCTTATTATTTAAGAACACATTTTGTAAGGCTGTAGCTACCATAAATAGTGATTCCTTTAATGGGTCTGGACAAAATAAATTGAAAACTCTGGAAAGGATTTACTATCCTAGATGCCATTGAGAAAATTTGTGATCTCTGGGAAGAGGTCAAAATACTAACATTAAAGGAATTTGGAAGAAGATGATTCCAATCCTTATGCATAATGTTAGTGTAGGAAGTAACTGCAGATGTGGTGGAAATAGCAAGAGAACTGAAATTAGAAGTGAAGCCTGAAAATGTGATTGAGTTGCTGCAATCTCATGATAAAACTTTAATGGATGAGAAGTTGCTTCTTATGAATGAGCAAAGAAAGTAGATCCTTGAGATGGAATCTTCTCCTGGTGAAGATGCTGTGAAGATTACTGAAATGACAACAAAGGATTTAGAATATTATATAAACTTAGTGGATGAAGTGATGGCAGCTTTTAAGAGGATTGACTCCAATTTTGAAAGAAGTTCTACTGTGTATAAAATGCTGTCAAAGAGCATCAAATGGTATAGAAAAATCTTGTTCATGAAAAGGGTCAATCGATGTGGCAAACTCCATCATGTTATTTTAAGAAATTTTTATCCCAACCTTCAACAACCACTACCCTGATCAGTCAGGAGCCATTGACATGAAGGCAAGACCTTCCCCCAGCAAAAAGCTATGGCTCAATGAAGACTCAGATGATGGGTAGCAGTTTTTAGTAATAAAGTATTTTTTAAATTAAGGTTTGTACATTTTTTTTTAGATGTAATGTTATTGCACACTTAATAGACTACAGTATAGTGTAAATATAACTTTTATATGCACTAGAAAACCAAAACATTTGTTTTGGTTTATTCCGATACTTTCTTTATGGCAATACTTGCTTTATTGTGGTGGTGTGGAGCAGAACCAGCAATATCTCCAAGGTATACCTGTATGTTTCTTTAAGACAGCCTTTTAAGAGGGACTATCATAAAACACATGATCTTTATTTGCATAACCATTTAAAATACCAAGAAGTTACTATAAAACTGAGAAGCACGTTGATAAGGCAGTGTTAAAAATAACAGTGAGGAAAGTTTATGAATGATAGAGGAAAATCAACAGATAACATTTACACTGTTCCTGATACACAAAGGATAAAAAACCAGAACTCTACATGCAAATACTATCCAATAGTATTAAATAGTAGTGGATAGTTGACTGATTTCCACAGATGATGCAATGAAATTTTCTGTTTCTGGTTTAAGAAATACATACTACACACACAGACACACTACACACACACACACAGAGACACATCACACACACACACACACACACCCTCAAAATATTTTTTTATTGTTTCTGATGTTCAGTGCTTTAGTGTATCTCCCTTTGGTTCTGTCTAACTCTTTTACCTCCCTTTGACCTGTTGTTGACCTCAGCTCTAAATTGGCTAAAGTCCCTTCTAGGGATAAAATTATTTTATTCTTTGATTCTATTTCTGTTCTGCACACATCGACTGTATTTATCTATTCCCAGTCAACAGAAGTAGAGATAATTTTAGACTCCATTTTTATTTATTCTAGTCACCAATTTTTCAGGAACATATAGCATTACAGAAAATCATAGGATTTACATGGTAAAAATAGAATAGATGGTTTTTATTCCTTCCTTCCTTCCTTCCTTCCTTCCTTCCTTCCTTCCTTCCTTCCTTCCTTCCTTCCTTCCTTAATTCATTCATTCCCAAATGATTTCTTACTATATGGCAAGCACTGCATTAGGTACTAGAAACACAGACAAGACTGGGTATCAATTCACACCACCAGAAAGCTCTCAGCAAAGTAGGAGGCAGACACATAAACATGTATAAATGCAATAAAATATCTATCATAAGTGGTTTAATCTTGAAAGATGAATAGACTTTTGTCAAAAGCTGGGAAGGTCATTCCAGGCACAGGGCAATGCATGAGCAATAAACATACGTGTGAAACTGTTCAATGTATGTGAGAAACTATAATAGTTCAGTTTAGCTGGAGTGTGGAAAGGGCCTGCCATGTGGAGGTGTTTAGACCTGATCATCTAAAATACTGGTCCCCTATGTGTGGGGAGTGTACCAGGTGGTTACTCAATTCATCCCATCAGAGTATGCAAGAATATATTAGAATTTCCACATAATTGTATACCACCCTTTAATTTTTGTTATTTTTTAAGTATGTTTCATCATGTAGATGTATCTAACTTATAAGTAAACAAATAAAACTATGTGGAAGTATGCCTGAGATTTGCTTAAGGATGAAGTGTGTAACAAAAGTGTTTGGAGACAAATACTCTAGGAATTAGAGCCTTTGGAGTGTTTTAAACTGAAGTGATCTGTTTGGCATTGAAGAAGAGGCTGATTAAATTTTTAGGAATTACTGGGATGATGCATTTGAAAACTCAGAACAATATATGAGATAGCAAATGGTCAGTGAAGGTTAGACGCTATTATTATTAGCAGCAGTAGTGGTATTATCCATAGTAGTAGTATACATAAAGTGTAGCTGAGAGGAGCCGATACTGGCTTTGACAATGGCATGCTTGAATTCTCTCTCTGCCAACAATGTGAATTTTCACCAAGAAACTTAAGCTTTCAGAGGGACAATTTCATCAGCAATGTGAGAATAACAATTTCCATCTCACCTGTTTGTAGTGAAGATTTCAAATAATACATATAAAGGAGCTGACATGGGCCCTGGCTCATAGAAGGTACTCAGTAACTCCATAAAGAAACAAAGATTGCAATTATGACATGATTGCTATCTTCTCATTCAGAAGACTTTGCTCTTTGTTTCTCTTTGTTTTATTTATTTGGATATATAAACATCTCCATGACTGTTTCAAGCCCCTGACTTTTGCAGATAACAGCAACAAGGGAATTTTTCTTCTGTTTCTCTTAAAATAAATACTTTTTTTTTTTAGCAATGGTTTTATACTCTATTTGTAAAAATATAAAATAATATCTTCACGTGTATAAAGGAAAGAGATTTAAGCCAATGCAATTCCTCCTCTGACCATGTTCACACTCTTAAACATGTTGTGCAGAAAATGGCTTTCTTTGGCTTTTACTCAGGCTCTGACTCTATGGATAAGAATCAGTTTGGTCTATATTTCAGTAACTTGGGCTAGGTCCTTGGTGACCAATATATATGTAGAATTGTGTCTTAATACTCCTACAACAATAAAGTCAACTTAGAATGTTTTCCTGATAAAGCAGATAATTTCAAAGAGTACAAAACACAGCTGTGTTTTAACCTCTCTTTCTTTGTGTTTTATATAAATATTTTGAATCATTTTGGCTCTACTGCATAATCCACATATATGGGCCATAATATAGAAACCAGAATTTTAAGATTGTGAACCAGACATGAATTTATTGAAAAATGTATTACTGTACCTTGGTGGTATCAAAACAAATTGATAAATATCAATTACCTGTAAAAAACCTAAAATAATTATTTGTGCCAGTTAGCACATGAAATTTGATTATGGTATATCTCATAATTCCAGAAAGCATTTAATTTATATAATTATGCAAAGATACACTTTGAAAATAGTCACCAGTGTGGGGGAAAAAGTATAAGCCAAACATTTTAATTCAACCTTAAACAGAAAATGTAGCAGAAGCAATAACAAGTCTCAGCCACAACTGAAGAAGAGCCTTGCTAGAAAGGAAATATGCTAACACAGGTTTTCAGAAGCTAAACCATAGGGACGATTTCATTTTAAGTAGATAAATATTTTTACACAGTTGTGGTTACAAGATATAAGTTAAATATTTATTTATTCTACTTTTTAGTATTGTCGAGTTTGTCTAAAACTGTATGTTAAAAAGGACAAAGATTTTCCTATTAAATTGTACATTATGTATAATGATTTCAAGAAATGTTGCTTTGCAAATGAAATCAATGCTTTTTTTGTTTTGATTTTTTTCTTTTGCTACAGACAACCATGTGTATTAAAATGTTTGTTGCAGTAAACTGTTCTCATATGAACTGAAGTGATGATAGGAGATTGAATTTAACCATCAATATGGTGATAACTACTCCATACATTACTATTTTAACTCTAATTAATCCAATGTATATAAAATAACTAGGTAGATTTTCTTAAATTCAAGAACATTATTAAAAGGTACATTTTCTTCTTTTAAATTGACCTTTAAAGCCAAATAAAGTGACTAAAACATTAAATTTAGAACACAATACAGAATTAATTTTTGATAAATAAGAGGAACTACTTTGTTCAATGCTAACTGTGGAATTAATATTGTAATATGAAAATTCCTTATTCTATAATTTGAAAATACTTCATGTGTATTTTAGGATGAAAAAGACAAGCAATTGTACAGATGTTATGTAAAAATCTTGCTAAATTTTTTACTACTTTAAATAATTTATGCGTAGTTAGTTCTATATTTTATATGTGGCTGTCCTTCAGAGTCTGAGGGGACTGGGTCTAGGACTCCTTTGGATATTAAAATTCAAGGATGCTCAAGTCCCTTATATAAAATGGCATATAAAATGGCATAGTATTTTATATAACCTATGCACGTCCTCCTGTACTTGAAATCATCTCTAGATTACTTATAATACCTAATACAATGTAAATGCTATCTAAATAGTTGTAATACTCTATTGTTTAGGGAATAATAACAAGAAAAAAAGTCTGTACAAGCTTATTACGGACGCAACCATTATAGGCCTAACTACACCGTACATGTCAGCAACAATATAACATTGCATTCTTGGATAAAACAGGTGTGAACATGACCTGTATTTAAAAAATAAAATTACTGGATATGTTTCGCCATTGCTTTCTTTTCGATTGTGCATTTGTTATCATTTTATAATTTTTCTTTCTTGTCCTGGTTTTTGCTGTTGTTGTTGTTGTTTTGTTTTGTTCTAAATGTATAGTAGCTGGTGGGGGTGGGGGAAGGTCGATATTTTCTTTTTTTCCCTTCTCCAGAATACTTTGTATTAGATAGAAATAATTTTTCCTTCAAAATGTAAAACATCCAGGGGCTGGTATTTCCTTATGAAATATTTTTAACTACAGCATCAATTTTGTTAATCATTATACAGTGTTTCAATTCTTCCAGGCCCCACTCACCTACTAGGACATTTAAAGGTAGTGATATCTTGGGTACGTTGTTTGGCAACTGTGAGATATAATACTATACAAATATTCTATTTTTAAATCTTTGCTGTAGTCATAGTTATACTCCCATTTATTTGTACTTTCTCTTTTTCTTTGTTGTTAATCAGTGTCACTAGAGGTTTACTTATTTTATTATTCATTTCAAAGAATCAATATTTAGCTGTTTTTATCTTACCTATTAAGCTATTGTTTGCTGTTTCATTAATTCTGCTATTTTATTTGTTGACAATTATTTTCTTTCAATTTGCTCTGTTCTTTTTTAATAATTTTAAAATATTTTTAAGTACAGATGACATAAAATATTATATTAGTTTCAGGTGTACAGGATGGTGATTGGACATTTATGCAACTTACAAAGTGATCACTCTAATAAATTTAATACCCATCTGACACCATACATTTTTATTACATTATTGACTATATTCCTTATGCTATACTTTACATCTTCATGACTATTTGGTAACTACCAATTTGTACTTCTTAATCCCTTCCCTTTTTCACCCACTACCTAAGCCTTTTTCATTTGGCAAACATCTAAATGTTTTCTCTATCTGTGAGTTTATTTTTGTTTTGTTTTGTTCTTTAGATTCCACATGTAAATGAAATCATATGGCATTTGTTTTTTTCTGTCCCATTTACTCCACTCAGTACAATATCCTCTAGGTCCATCCATGTTGCTGCATATAGCAAGATATCATTTTTTTATGGCTGAGTAAAATTCCATTGTATATATGTACTACCTCTTTATCCATTCATCCATTAAAGGACAGCCAGATTTCCTCTATATATTGAATATTGTAAATAATGCTGCAACAAACATATAGATTCACATGTCCCTTTGAAGTAGTGTTTTGTGTTTGTTCAGATAAATACCCAGAGTTGGGATCACTGTGGCCTCCTTTGTCTCTTGTTATAGCTTTGTTTCAAAGTCTATTTTGATCTGTATCAGTATGGCTACCTTAGTTTTTGTTTTCCCATTTCCTTTTTAATGAAATATCTTTTTCTATTTCTTAACTTTCAGTCTGTGTGATTTTTTTCTTGTTATATTTTATATATGTATGGATTTATTTTTTCCATATTATTTTATGATTTCTATGTATTCATTTGTCTGTTTTTCTCTTTCTCTTTTTAGAATAGCTTATTTTTAATATTTGATATTGTTCTCTCAAGTAGATTGGAATTTATTTGCTCTTTTTATAATTTTTATTATTACTCTTGAAATTTTACCATAAAAAGCTAATTTCAAAGTTGAAAGTTAATATTTTTTCTCACCACAATTATAGAGCAAAAACTCTAGTATTTATAACTTTTGTAAACTCTCATTAAGCTTTACAAGTTATAATTTCTAGCGTTTTATTTCTAGTGTTGTTTATTGAGCCTCATACTTTAGGTTTATTTCTTACCTTTGAATCTAACTAATTTTCCATCTTACTAATTTTTTATTTTTCAATCAATAGAGCTTACTAAATCTCTTATTTTATCAAGAACCATGCTAAACATCAGGGATATGAGTTAAAAGGATAGGGGTCATACCATTAAGAAGTTTCACATCCAACTAAAAGAAGTGTGATAGGATCTTCACTAAGGGGCTTCACTAAAAATGGTGTGAACACAAGCTAAAGTGACTGCTTAACCAGAAGTACATTTTACATTTTATCACCAATGTTTTTATAAACAATGAATTTTAGATGTACTTCCATTTTTTCTTATATATTTTTACTTAGAATTTCTTCTTACGTATCGGACAGGAGTGTTCACATTGTGAATGGATATAGTTTTATTTCTCCCTCACCCCCATTCTGTATGTTTTTTAAGAGTTTTATTGTTTTGCTCTGTCTAGGACCTCCAGTTTCTGTTAACTAGAAGAGGTGAGGGTAACTTCCCTAGATTCATTTTTCACTTAAGAAGAAATCATTTAGACTCTTACCATGTAAGTTAATTTAGGATCTTTTTGTAAATGCCTTTTAACAGTTAAGTAAATTTTTTTTCTAACCCTGATTTGCTGAGCATTCTTATCCTTGTAATTTGAATTTGGTCAAACATTTTTTTTATATTAATTTATATGATCATATGATTTTCTTCTTTAGTCTGTCAATATGGGACAATATATTGACATATTTTTTAATGTAAAAGCTGCCTTACATTCCCAGATTAACCCTGCTTGTACAAGATATATTACCCTATTTATACATTCCTGAATTCAATTTGCTTATATTTTGTTGAGGATTTCTTCACCTATGCTAATGAGGACCATTGGCATGTAATTTTATTTTCTTATAATGCTTTGTCTGGTTCTTGTCAGGGTAATTCTGGCTTCATAAAATGAGTTGGGGACTTCTCTCATCACTTCCATTTTCTGGAAGATTTTATATATAATTTGTATTATTTCTTCCTTAAATATTTGGTACAACTTGCCAATGAAGGCATCTGTACCTTGAGTTTTCTTTGTTTATTTTTTAATAAATGTAAGAATATTCAAATAATTTAGTTATTCATGAGTGAGCTATGGTAGTTTGTGTCTTTTAAGAGATTTGTTCTTTTCATCTAAGTTGTTGAACTCATGGGCATAATATTACTTAAAGTATTTCCTAATTAGCCTGTTAATGTCTGTAAGATCTGTAATAATACTGTTTCTTTCATTTCTGATGTTGATAATTTATGCCTTTTTTCTGGGGGTTTCAGTCTGGCTGAAGGTTTATAAATTTTCTCATGTTTTTAACAAACTTAATTTTGTTTTTCCTAAGATCGTTTATTGTTTTCATTTTTCAATTTCACTCATCTCTTATATTTATCATTTTTTACTTCTAGTTTGCTTTAGATTTAATTTGTTCTTTTCTAACATTAAATTGAAGCTTAGCTTATTTATTTGACTGTTATGTATTTTTCTAATATAAATAACTATTTGATTCCAAAAGTTTTTCTCTGAACATTGCTTTAGCTATATCCTCAAAATTGTCATGCTGTATTTTGCATTTTCATTCAATTCAATATATATTTTAAAGTCCCTTGTGATTTCCTTTTTACCCCTTGGTAATTTAGGGATAATATATTTCTAATATATTAATTTGATTAATAATTTGATTAATTTCTAATTTGATTAATTCCCAAATACTTGAGGATTTCACAGATATCTTTTGATTATTAATTTCTAATTTAATTCATTTATGGGTGGGAACCATATTTAGTATGATTTCAATTTTTTATATTTTATAAGGTTGGCTTATGGCCCAGATTATGGTCTACCTTGGTGAATGTTTCCTGTGTACTGGAAAAGAATGTGTATCCTACTATTCTTATGTGAACTATTCTACAAATGTCAGTAAATGTCAATTAAGTAAGTGAGTTGATAGTGTTGGCTTAGCTTTCAATATCCTTATTGATTTTCTGTCTCTTTGTTACTGAGGAAGAAATACTAATGTCTTCTATTTTAATTGAAGGTTGTCCATTTCTCTTTTTAGTTCTATCAGTTTTTGTTTCATATATTGAAGCATCTACTATTTACATATACATTAAGCACTTTTTTTTTTGGTAAATTGATAGTTTTACTGTTATTCAATGTCCCTCTTTATTTCTAATAATATTCTTTTCCTGAATTTTACTTTGTCTAATATTAATATAACCACTCAGGTTTTCTTTTTATTTATTTTTAAAATTTTTATTTTTCAATTAGAGTTGACATTCAATATTATTTTATATTTGTTTCAGGTGTATAGCATTGTGGTTAGACATATAATTTATGAAGTTATCTTCCCAATTAGTCTAGTACCCACCTGTCACTATACATAATTATTAAAATATTATTAACTATATTCCCTGTGCTGTACTTTACATCCCTGTGACTATTTTGTAACTACCAATATGTACTTCTTATTCCCTTTAATTTTTTCACCCAACCTCTCAAATCTCCTTTCATCTGGCAGTCACCAGTTTTTTCTCTGTATCCATGAATCTATTTTCAGTTTGTTTATGTATTTAGTTTGTTCTTTAGAATCCACATATAAATGAAATCATATGGTGTTTGTCTTTCTCTGTCTGACTTATTTTACTTATTTTACCTAGCAAAATAACCTTCTAGGTCCATCCATATTGCTGCAAATGGAAAGTTTTTGTTTGTTTGTTTGTTTGTTTGTTTGTTTATTTTATAGCTGAGTAGTATTCCAAGTGTATATTTATCACCTCTTCTTTATCTGATCTTCTACTGATGGACACTTAGGTTACTTCCATGTCTTGGCTATTGTAAACAGCACTGCAGTGAACATAGGATACGTGTATCTTTTTGAATTAGTGTTTGGGGTTTCTTTGGATAAATACCCAGAAGTGGAACAGCTGGGTCATAAGGTAGTTCTATTTTCAATTCTTGAGGAAACTTCTAACTGCTTTTCATAGTGGCCATACCAACTTGCAACCCCACCAATAGTTCATGAGGATTTCCTTTTTTCCACATCTTTGCCAATACTTGTTTTTTGATCTATTGATGATGGCCATTCTGACAGATGTGAGATGATATCTCATTGTGGTTAAAGACTTAAATCTCAGGCTCAAAACCATGAAACTCCTAGAAGAAAACATAAAGAGTAAACTCTCTGACATTGCTGTTAGCAATATTATTTTTCTGATATATCTCCTTGGGCAAGGGAAACAAAAGAAAAAATGAGCAAATAGGACTACATCAAACTAAAAAAGTTTTTGCAAGGCAAAAGAAACCATCAATAAAATGAAAAGACAACATACTGAATGGGAGAAGATATTTGCCAATGATACTGTGATATCAGGGGTTAATCTCTAAAATTTATAAAGAACTCATACACTCAACATCAAAAAAAAAATCCAATTAAAACATAGTCAGGGGACCTGAATAGACATTTCTCCAAAAAAGACATATGACGGCCAATAGATATATGAAAAGATGCTCAAAGTCACTAATCATCAGAAAAATGAAAATTAAAATCACAATGATTTTTTTGATTACTGTTTCATGCTATATCTTTTTTATTTTTAAAATGTATTTATTGCTTTATATTTAAAATGAGATACTTATAAATTATGTATACTTGAGTCCTGCTTTTTATCCAATTTATCTGTCTTTACTTGGCATGTTTAGATTAAATTGGATTAAAATCTACATTATATCTCATTACTTTCTATTTGTTTTGCTTGTTTGTCTCTTTGATCTTAAAAAAAATTTTTTCTGCTTGCTTTGGATTAAGTGTTCTTATTATTACCTTTTAGATCTACTATATTTTTTAAACTGATACCTCTTTAAAAAAAATTTTTTAGTGGTTTCTCTAAGGTTTACAATAGAAATCTTTAATTGCAACCTATCTTCAATAGTATAATGTTTCACATGAACTCTAAGCAGCTTACAACCATATACTTCGTATGCCTCTCTCCTCTTTTTGTACTATTTTTTCTCATACATTTTACTTGTACATATACTTACAATTGTCAATATATATATATGTGTGTGTGTGTGTGTATATATATATATATGTTTACTATTTATTGCTTATACAATCATTTTAGAGTAATTAAAAATAAGAAACGTGTCTTTTATGTTTACCTTCATTTTAACTATTAACCTTAAGACTCTTTCAAACATTTTTGGGGCCTCCAGGATTTTTAAGATCATACTTTGATATAATCTATTAGGATTTATGTAAGCTACATTATTTTCTTTTTTTATACTTTTCACTTTTTTATTTATCTAAATTTTAAGACGTGTCTTTCAAACTCATTACTCTACTGTTGTTAGCAGGTGCAAAAGATGGTTTATTAAAAAACATGGTAGTTTGTCTTTATAAGACTAACTAAAAATATGATAACATATGATAAATAGACATCTACATATTCCTGAGAAATTTTTTAAAGAACTAGTGGTTTCATTACTATTTAGCACCATGAGCCCTGTGTCATAAACACATAGTATTATTGCATATACTTTTATCTTTTAAATCAGAAGAGATATCACCACAAGGTCTGGCCCAACTATTGGACATTAGATTTTCTTTGAGAAACTCGGTTTACTATTTGAATTATTTCACTATATTATGAGGTTCATAGAACAATTGGATGCACTCACATAAAGGAATGTCAGCCATGTAAAGCCTCAGGATGATCAGCATTGTTTAGGTCAGTCTGCTTTTAAGTTGCTTCCAAGACTGCTGCTTCCGAATGGAAATAAACACATGTGAAATGTATCCACTTTTGCGCAGAGAGGGGAAACAGCTCTTATTGGTTACATTTCCTACATATAATAATATGAATATGCTTTGAATTATATGATAGGTATACAACTCTTAGGATATTAATTTATCTAAATATTTTTTAAAAAGATATTTTGAGTCTCACCTTTTTGCTACTGATGACATGGTTATTAGTATTGAAATATATGAAATATTTCTGTGCCTCAATTTTTTTTGTTTCCTAGAAATTGCCACTTTTAATATGACTATGTAAATTGAATTGCTTACAGTTTTCAGGTTTCCAGAAATGATATCAATTAGTTTTTGTGCACAAAAATATAATAGTGAGTGATTTTTAAATTACATGTAAAATCTTTATCAGTCTCTTTATTCATAAATGTAAAAGTTCCAGCACTTGCTAATAGATGTGAACCTAAAGGTAAAGCATTATTCTAAAAATTATTACTTTTTAATCTCCAAAAAAGTAAACTATTATAAATTCCTTAAATATTTATTTGGCATAAGTTTCATGTATATGAAATAGATAGGTACATAATTCTGTGTTTGTAAAATTTTAGACTACTGTATCACAATAATAAAATAGCAAGTTTAGCCAATTTACAAATTAAAATCAAAATAATATTTTAAAAATTGCAGGATATTTGCTTGCTTTTCAGAGACAACATTGAGCTTTAAGCAATCCTGTCACAATCTCTTATCTGTTTTTATTTTACCCTTTTATTTTGGAGGGCATCCTTAGGATTCTTAGAGAGAAAAATTTGTATTTCTACAAATGTAGTGCTCAATCTGCTTAAATTTAATTGAACAACATTTATTTATAGGTCAGAGAGCTATAGACAAGTGTTCCACTTCAAAATGAATATACCTTTAAGGTCATAACTTAACATGAATACCTTCAAGATCATGACTTGGAGCTTCTTAATGCACTATTGACTGTCCCTTAGCTTTCTAAGATGCAGAAGGTTGTATTAAGTAATCTTACGTTTCAGGGTCATGAGAGAAATATCTCTAGGTGTGCTTAGTCTGAATTCTCTGAGATAGAGGCTAGCAAAATCATTAGCTTTACCTACATTTGTTCTCTTAATAACTTGATTTTCCAGTTGAACATTTTTAATTTGCACAAAAGACAAGACTATAAAGCTGGAGACCAACTGATTAATAAAAAAGTGATATTTAAATTCCCTTTAGCTTGACATTCGTTCTCTCATGCTCACTTTTTTCTTGCAGAGTGATAATAATATCCTTTGTCCTGTCATTAGTGTTAGCTGTCATTAATATGGCCCTATCACGATGTCAAGGAATCCCACTGCCAAGTCTGTCAGCTATAAAATACAAGACTATTTAAACTAGAGCTTCATTAGATTTAGTGCTTGTCTCATGGCACAGGTTTATAATTTGAATACAGAGGTTCACAGATATTGCATTTTGTGACTTGATACCACTAAATGCCCATCAATATGCCTTAATCTGTCTAAAATATTTTTAACTAGCCTAAATTTACATCCTTAGGAATTAGCACTTAGGAAGGGCAATGACTTATTTCATTATTCATTACTTTTTGCTTCCCATTAGCAAAATTAACAACTGTTTCACCTCAAATGATGAAGATAGTTTCAAACTGTTCAACAACGTAGATTGAACAAGAGTCGTATATTTTATTTGACATAGATTCAAAGGATTGTGATTCTTGTCTGTCTATTACATTTTGGGTGATAATTTAAAAAGTAGGTATAAATGGTCATAGTCGTGAAAATTATGCTTTTGTTAATCGAAATAGATTGTAGATTAAGTAATGATGATAATTAAACTGTCCCTACATCAATATGAAATTGAGGTAAGCTCCACATATTTTATTAATTCTGCTCAATTTTTTTCATTAATATAGTCATATCTGACCTATGCATTTTCCTTCACATCTTCCAGAATTGTTTGAAAGTAATTTCTTTCTTTTTTTTTTTAATGTGAGGTATATGATCTATGATCAGACTTTCTTTGATATTTGATTGCTTTCAGAAATAGCAGTTAAGGATTGCTGTTCTCTAGAATGTAATCAATAAACATGTGTTTGTGATATTCTCTCTCTTTTTTTTTCTCTTTTGTTATTTAACTTCTTATTTTCCTAGAGTTTATAACTTAAAGTGAGTCTACTATCCTGAATTTTATTACTCTTTTGACTCCTGACATTTAAAATTCTTCTTGCTTGGAGAAAAAAACAAGTTAAAACTAATGTATTGGAGAGTCTAATAAGGCTAGTTATTATTATTATTATTATTATTATTATTATTATTTTTGGTGTGTGTGTGTGTGTGTGTGTGTGTGTGTGTGTGTATGTGGTCAGATTAATATAGTTAATAAACAAGGAGGAAATGATTGGAGAATGAGATGTCAAGTACTTGAAACTGAGGTTTCAGAAATTATGAAATTATTGGTATGGCAAAGGCTAGTTTAGCAAAGGAACTCAGTGCCCGGGATGATGGCAAAAATATCCAGAAATAGAAAAGTCAGGGATGTATTTCTATGGATGTTGAAGTCAATAAAAAGGCTAATATGTGTAAAAGAGGAGGGTAAAATGGGGAAGCAACTGCCAAAGGCATCAATAAATTAAGAATTTACTGAGTAATTAGGAGATGAGAGCAATAAATGAAGGGAGAGATTGGTATAATCTGGTGGCATGCAATGACTACACACTTAGTAGAGAACATTTTTTTTTCCTACCACCCCTACCATGAGGATGGAAATGATTAATTCTGTTATTTTTTGTGTAGCTCTCACAGGCATTTCTTATTACGTTACCCATCGACATTTTGCTTTATGATTGTCGGAGGCATAGCATATTTAAGTAGGGGTAACATCAGAAATTCATAGATTAAATAGAAGAGAAAATAAATCACTTATAACAAGGGATCCATTAGACTTGGTTACTTTAGTAACAAATAAAATCCTTTTGATAATTGTGATGTTCGTAATTAATTAGCCTTTGGGTTCACACATCTCATCTTTGAATACCTGTCTACTGAAATGTTTCAAACTCATCAATCCAACTTAACTCCTCTCCGGATATTAACCATTTAAGATTAATTACCATACAACTCTCAAATGAAATAAAGTCAGTGACATTTACTGTACCATTCAACTATTTACCCCCCACTTTTAAAATCAATCTTGTAATGCTTCTTAAATAGCCATTAAGTCTTGTAGTAAATAAAGATGCTGAAAGTTTCAAGCATCATCTCTTAATGATTTAGTATTTAAGTTTTTATCAATGCCTAAAAATCAAGTTGGGAAATAAATTTGTCTCATAATGAAAGAAGTCTTTATATTTTTGTGGTCTATTATTTTTTTTATAATGATTATGAACTACAGAGACATTTGCAAAGATCAGTAATCTTTACAAACAAAACCGGCCTTAATTTAAACTAGGATAATATCAACAAGAGAGTTTACTAATGAGAAAAAAAAAAAGATAGGAATAGTCTCTGATGTCATTTCTGTATTTAGTGTTGTCAATGGTCTGTTACCAATAATATTTAGCACCTATTATTCTCTTAAAATAGTTTAACACCAGGGAAAAACTTGGGGAAAGGAAACCCAAGTAGACCAATTTAATAGAATAATACTGAATAATTCATGTGTTATTTCCCTCTCATTCTACTCCCCTAAATCTTATTATTTTTAAATGAAAATGGAAATTGCCAAGAACCAATATCTTGGCTTGATTGATATAAGTTTAAACCTTAGTCTCAGACGCAAAAAATTGTAAATAACCCTAATGCTTACACACCTATCTGAAAACTCTTTACACATGGAGTCTTGATTTTTAGAATTGTGTTTAATTTAAAATGTCCCTCTTCTTTTGAAAGAAAAAGTTAATGTTGGCAGCAAGATGCTCATCCCCAGATTAATGAAGAGGGAACTACCAAAAAACTCATTTTGTAGTATTCATCTACCTGTACTTTTAATTTAAAATAGATGGCATTATGTATGAAACATTTGACTTGTGTGGACCTCAAAAATTACATAGTGAAATAAGAGAAGAGAGTGTAGGAAGGACAATAACTATTCTGATGGTCTATTTCTTTTACTCATTGCTTAATGAATACATGGAAGCAACAATTAAATATTATAGAACTGAATTACTTGTTCCATGAATTAGTCCCTGTAGTAGTAAAGACAAATCTTATTTTATGTTAGAGAAGCACAACCGTGTGAGTGTCTAATGATTCAAAGAAGTCACATAATAGTCTTCCGACATATTGCTACTTTTTTCAATTCTTTGGAATATTATCCTTGTTGTAAAGTGATGTGAAGTATATAATTCATATCTTGTCAAGATATAAATGATGAGCAGAAAAAGAAAGTTAAATGACAATATATGATTTTATAGGTTTCTAGAGAGAAATAGGATACATAGAACTTGGACCATGGATTCTTATTTTAGCACCATAAGTTAGATTTTATGTTCTGACCTTTAGGCTTAAGGTCTATTAATAGGCAATTAAACCATGTGTGACAGGATAAAGTGTTCTGTCCCCTTGTCTCTCACATTCATTTCCTTCTTATCTATGTGAGGAAAATGTCTTTTTAATGAAAGCAAGAAAAAAGTAATTATCAATTTAGTATAATAATTCATAAGGTTTTACTTTTATAGAGGTGCAATAGTAGCCTAAGAAGCTTTTGTTTATATTAAAGGCCCCTAACTCCAAAGAGAATGAAAATCCAAGAAATTTAAAAATCCACGTAACCATCAATAAATGGATGAAACCATAAATAAAGATTTCTATAACCTTGACTTTTGGGAAAAAATCCAGGGTGATGGGAGCAGGATACATGAATAGAAAATAAAAATTAAAAAAAAAAACAAGAACAAAATGTAACTTTGTACCAAGGGAATGGAGATGTCAGAAAGGGGAGGAAGGGTGTAAAGGGATGCTCACTTGAAGTCAACTTTGAAAGACAACTTGAAGAAACAAGTTAAGCAATGTTTTGCATTGTCTTCTGTACTCTGCAAGCTAATGCTGTGGACTGAATTGTATCTCTACTCAAAGTTCATTTGTTGAAGCCCTAACTCAAGAAATGGTATTTGGTGATGAGGCCTTTGGGATACCTTTAGGTTTAGATGAGGTCATGAGAGTGGGGAACTCATGATGGGATTAGTGTACTTAAAAGAGACACCAGAGAGCTTGCTGTCCTTCTCTCTTCACCATGTGAGGACACAGCAAGAAGGTGGTCATCTAGGAGTTGTCATCAGAAACTGACTATGTTAGTACCTTGTTCTTGGACTTCTAGCCTCTAGAACCATGAGAAAATAAATTTCTGTTGTTTTAGTAACCCAGTCTATGATATTTTGTTATGACAACCTAAGCTGGCCTAGACTGTTCATGGCACATTAGTTGTAAGTTTTTTTTTTTTTCCTGGTAATGTGTTACAGCCATTGTGGAGGCATAAAGAAAATGACTTATAAAGGCTAACTAATAATTTTGATACTCCAGTATTTGAAAGTCATTAAATTCTATTCTTGTGGCTTTAGTAGCCTTGTTTTGGTTTAGTCTTGAAGGCAAGTTCAATTTGAGTCCTCTAGAGTAAAAGTGGATTGAGAAAAAAGAATCCATGGGACTATTTCCATGCATTTAATGGTACATATTCATTGAGTGCCAGACACTATCATGGGTAATAGAGATACAATAGGGAGCACAAACAACCCAAATCCCTGCCCTTGTAGAGTTTACATTATAGAAAGGGGATGCACACAATAAGTTGATCAGTAAAAGCTATATAATGTAAGATTGTTGACAAGTTATTTTGTAGAGAAAGATAAAGCAGTAATTAGGATAGCTGAGGGTGGGGTTCAATTTTAGGAAGGTGGTCAGAGAAGTAAATGAAAAGGTGCTCTTTGAGCAAAGACCAGAAGGAGCTTGGGAACAAGCCAGGCACATCTGGGAAAAAGTCTCAGACATAAGACAGCAAGGACAAAGGATCATCAATGGCAATGTTCTTGTACATTTGAAAACAGGCAAGGATCCCTGTGTGGCTGGAGAAGAGTGAGGAGGAGAGGATGAAAAGAAGGTTTGTAGGTATGTGTGTGGTGGAGGCAAGCAAGAGGTTAGGAAATTGGCTGTGTTATTGTTCTTGCGTTGAATTTTCAAAACAATGCTAATGAACAAAACTCAACATTATAATTACATACTCACAATCACCAGAAGTCTGTTAATTTTTAGAAAACTTTACAAGTGAAACAGATTTTAACATTTTTGTGTTGATGGTTTTTTAACAGATGGTTATTTGGTTAACCTGAAGCTCAGTTTCCAGATGTTGTGTTTTATATAGATAAGAAAGCTGCTATTTGAGCAAAACCTTTAAGCTCTAAACTTTTTGATGAGGCAAGGTAAGCCAGAGTTTATATCTGAGGCCAAATCTATTCTCTTCAAGACTGAGGATGGCATTCTTAATCTGTGCAATTTTCTGTGTGGCTGATATAAAATGAAGCAGGAATGCACTTTAAAGAGCATAGTCAATACTCTGAATAAAATCAATGTTCTACAAACACTATTAGATTTGTTTTCAGTCTATGGGTATTTATGAGTATTTCATTGATAAAATGGTTACCACTAATTAATATAACCAAGATTAACATTTTAAACAAGTATTTGAGTTATTTACAGTTATATTTTGAGCATCAAAATACTATTGAAGGAAAAAGAAACTGGGAGAATATTTCAGCTATAAAACCTGAAAAAGTTGGATGTACAGTAGAAACATTTTAAGAGGTCTGTGTAGATGGTTGTTTTAACATTGTCCCTAAAAAAGTATTTAAATTATTGTATGCTTTATGAAGATTTCTTGACTTATTAGGGTGAATATCTTGCCCCAAATTTTATTCTGATTATTATAGAATATATTCAGCATAAAATTGGAAAAGGACGTGAGATCACACAATAACTTGGCCATGGTAGTGTTTTCCATTGGTTTTGGAGAAAGGCAATGAAGATATGCACAGTGCCAGGATGAGAAAGAGGACAGCTAGACCATTCTGTGAACTGTGGCTCAGATTTTACCTTCAGTGTTAATATGGTACCATTAAGCCCTCATCATTTTTCATTGAGGTCATTTAGTAACATTCTATCTAAACTTCTTTCGTTCTTCAGTTTATACTGCAGTATCACTACAGAATTCTAATTATAGAACTTATCGTTAAAAATCTGAAAAGACTTTTAAGTGTTTTAGAATAAATTCGCAAAAAAAGTACTAAAACCAAGATCCTTGAGACTGGACATATCTCACTTTGCAAACTAGTTTCCCACTGACAGGACTCCTGCCACAACCCCTATCTTGCAGTAGTAGTGGTTAGTTTTATGGCCTAGTGACTGTAATCTTGCCAAATGCTCAAGATGGGTTGCTCTTCCACACTCAGGACCAGATAATTAATTTGCAGGTCCCAGTACAAAATTAAAAAGCAAGCCCCATTGTTCAAAATTAAGTATTTCAAGATGGTAGCAGCGCAGCCTCAAACTAAATGTGGTGCCCTTTTGACATAGCTGTGCCATGGCACAGGTCACATGTCTATGAAGCTACCCCTTTCTTTATTCCTCACTGATCAGAATTTAATGTTTCAAGGCACAAATCACATATTTCTTTGTTTAAGAAACCTTCTCAAGAAATTTAAGTCAATTTAAACAGTGCTTTTCAATTACTATGCTCCAATAACCTATGCACTTATTTTAGTTTTCCTAGTATTAAGTATATGTCAAGAATCTAAAGAAAGAGACTTAATCTTATTTATCCTCGATTTTTCTTCCTTCCTATTCTCTTCCTTCTTAACTTGGTGCTTTATGCACAACAGATGAGACAGAAATTATTTCTTAAAGTTTATGTGTCTTCATCAGAGGGCATCAGACAGCCACGGAGTTGGTTACACCAAAGCCTATTTATTTTCCATGGTTTTCCCTACCCTCAAAATTTTGCCCTGATAACAAACATAATGCACAGCCAACAAGGAGCCTGACCTATTTTCTGCCTCCCTCTTTCACAGTACCATGGCCCAGTTTGACACTGGCTTCTTTCTTCTTCTTTTTAATTTTTTCTTCATATTCTCCTGCTCCCTTTCCATTCTAATTTATTAAAAGTCACACATGTATATCTGGTCCTGACAGGGAACTCACTCCAAAGTATATTTGACTGTGTTCTTAAAATCCTGACTGCCAGAGAGGGGTGGTAAGTCAGGGTTATACAGAGAAACAGAACCAACAGGGTGTATATATGTATGATTCTTTATTCATGTTTTTGATACATATTTTTTCTTCTTAAAGAAGTCCCTCAAACATTTCGTGTAATACTAGCTTGGTGTTGATAAATTTCTTATCTTATTTTTCTCTGGGACACTCTTTATCTGTCCTTCAATTCTAAATAATAGCTTTGCTGGATAAAGAATTCTTGGTTGTAGATCCTTAGTTTTCATCACTTTGAATATTTTGTGCCAAGCCCTTCTGTCCTGCATAGTTTCTTTTGAGAAATCAGTTGCCAGTCTTATGGGTGCTCCCTTGTAGGTAGCTAACTGCTTTTCTCTTACTGTTTTTAAGATTGTCTCCTTGTATTTAAACTTTAGTATTTTAATTATAACATGTCTTGGTGTAGGCCTCTTTGGATTCATCTTTTTTGGCACTTTCTGAGCTTCCTGAGGTTTTATGTCTATTTCCTTCGCTAGATTAGGGAAGTTTTTCAGCATTATTTCTTCAAATAGCTCCTTTCCCTATGACCTGGATGTTTTTACATTTAATTTTGTCCCCTGGTCTTCCTTAATTATTACTAGAGTCTTGATTTCTTTATTCTTCCTGATCTGATTGGGTATCATTGGCTTCCCCATTCTCTTTTACAGTAGTTCGATCTTTTTTATCTACTCTGTTGATTCCCTCTAATATGCTCTTTATTTCAGATAATATGTTCTTCATTTCTGACTAGTTCTCTTTTATAATTCCATTTCATTTTTTATCTTTTTTTTTTTGTTAAAGTTCTCACTGAGTTCATCTACACTTCCCCTAAGTTCATCAAGCATCTTTATAACCAGTGTTTTGGACTCTGCATCTGTTAGATTGCTTTATCCATTATTCCTGGATCTCTGTCCTATTCTCTCATATGGTTTCTGCTTTTTTGTCTTCCTATTTTGGCTGCCTTTCTGTGTCTATTTCTATGTACTAAGCAAAGCTCCTAAGTCTCCTGGTCTTATTAGCGTGGCTTTGTGTACTACGTGTTCAGTGGCACAGTCCTGAGAGGGGCTCAGCTACAGGCCAAGGCTAGCTCCAGCCTGTGCCCCTCCAGGGTCACTTGTTAAGATTCAGTAAGCAATCCACAGATGCTGTGCTTATAGTTGCCTCGAAAGGCCACACCAGAAACTGAGGCCAGCTTCCACCAGTGTGAGTCTAGGCGCTGCTCAGCAAGGAGCACCTGACTCACTGAGGATACACCTGGATGTGGCTTGGGTGGGGCCGTGAGTTGTGGGAGGCAGAGTTTCAGGGAGTCCTCTGGGCAGAGTGACCTCTGTTATCCGGTTTGATGAGGTCTCAGCTGTGCTGGTGCTGAGTCTGCACACTGGGAGCAGGAAGGCTCAGCAGAGGAACAGTGGATTTCATCAGCACTTCAGCTGGGGAGAAAGGCTTGCCTCTGGCCCTTGCTCTGACAACTCAGTATCACCCTCTAAGTCCCTTGTGCCCTCTAGCAGCCCTGACCCGGCACGAGTGCTCAGAGCAATCAAGTCTGTCACAGCGAAAGTCTGGTCATGGGCATAGCCCCTTTAAGGGACACCTGCAGCTGCTGTGGCCATAGCCTCTGTCCCACTCAGTTGCTCGAAACCCAGCAGCCTCATGTCTTTTCCCTCTTCTACCTTCTACTGTTGCAGATTGATTAATTATTTCTCTCCCTAGTTGTAGTGCTTCTGTTCATCTAGATCCCAGGTGACTTTGCTTGCTGTTTGCTCCATGTTTCCATCCCCACTTTGATGTGGTCGCAAGAGGGATGAACAAAGCCTCTATCATCTATGCCATTTTTAGGTTACTCTCCAATGCTGGCTTCTTTCAGAGGAGACAGTTGTTGTCATTGGAATGGTAGGAAGAAGGAATAAATGTTAAACCCTGTGGATAAAGAAAATAAATATAATAATAAATATAGAGAACAAATATAGAATTGGTCTCAAGGAATGGATAAGTCAGAAGTTAGCAGAAAAACTTTATTACTGATACTTATTTTAAAAGCTATTTACTTTCTATACAATACATCAAATAACATAATATATTCTGCAAGAGACAATTAAAAAAACTCAGATTTTTGTATACAATATGAATTGATTTTTGTATACAATATTAATTTATTTGCCAATAATTCAAAAGCCCCTTGAAAGTTTTGTTTAAAAAGAGTCAACTTAATAAATAAATAAATTTATTTATTTACTTTGTAGGGGAAGGAAAATAATAGTGATAAACATGAATGTGGCCAAAATATTGAGGAAGCAGTTGGAAACCTGCTTCCCTTGAGGATTGGATTCAAAAGATAAAAGAGACCTTTGACTTCAACTGGTAAAATTCAATTAAGTGAAAAATTATTAGAATTGTTATACCTATTAATTCCAATTATAGGATTTCCATTTAGTCAGAGACCCTAGTCTGATTTTGGATAAAATTGCAAAATTCATAGTAGTTACCTTTTACAACCCAGATTAATTACTCTCCTTTTTACATGCCTCTTTGGGTATAATTCCACTGGTACACTCCTTTGATCATCTCTCTTTCATTCAGTATGACATACTGAGAAGATGTTAAGGTGACAACAAGGGTGACAGTACCCTGAGTTCCTGGAGATCCTGGACTCAAGCCTTTTGCTCTATTGCTCTAACATATTTATTAAGTGTTCTTTTTCATACTCATCTCACACAGCTTCATTTTTTTTTTTGCACAGCTTAGATGATATGCTATTTGATGCTCCTTGTATTATCTAACCTAAAAGGAAACTTACTTTAATCAGCATTTTAAAGGGATGAAGACTTAATGGTATACTGCTGGATAGCTTAGCAACTGGTGGAGAGTTAGCGAGGGGTAGGGGGTGTGGAATAAATGAGAGGGGAAGCTACATTCTTGTAGCTCTGAAATCATATAACTTAGTTTTATTTACTTTAAACAAATAACTTTTTCTAGAAAAATCTCTTAGATGTTAAACAGCAGACTCAAAATGTCCATCCCTAGATATTTCATTGAAGATGAGAATTCAGTAATTGTGGAATGGGTAACAGCATAGATCCAGAGCTTTATGGGTCAACAAGAGTTGGTTTTATTTATTTATTTATTTATTTATTTATTTATTTATTTATTTATTTATTTTATTGCTAGCAGCTCCCATAGTAAGAAAAGCCTAAGGGAAAATATTTTGTAAATGTTTATGTAAAATTTTAGACCCAGAATGAGGAGTAGCAAACACTTTGTCAGTAACTTGGATCCTGGATTCATTTTACAGACATAAAGCAAATTTATTCACAACTCTTCATCCTGGAGGATAAAGAAATGTGACAGCTCTGTTTTCTTCAAAAAGTTATTTTATAAATTAGTAAGACAAAGTTATTAGAATGTTTTGAACATCCAATATGGGTTATATAAATGTAGATTATAATGAGGGTAGGGAGAAAAATTAGTTGTTTTACAGCATGGTAAGAATGTTAATGAATGTAGCTGAAGAAACCCATTATGCAGAGATTTCTGGATGAATCAAAAGCAACTGTTTTTGCTCCAACTTGCAAAATGACCTTGAAAATTCATTACCTGACCTCACTGTATGCATCAATAAATTCTGCTGTATTTGGAAGGAGCCTGAGGGAAATGAGGCATTACCAGAGGACTGGCGATGTTTACAAGGCCTGCAGCAGCAGGACAAATGTTTTCATTGTTCAGAGGGTCTGTGTTGTGCCACAGTATAATTAGGTTTGGTCTGATTTCATTTTCAATTAAAGTGATCAGCCTAATTCACTTTTCTTTCAGTTACTAACAAGGTAAATTTGATAATATTTCAGGCTTATTAAGAGTGTGTTCTTGTTTCTTGTAACTCTTATGGATATAATTTTAGTTCTCCAAGTTACTGTGAACGTAGTTCTTGCATTACTGTGAATAAGCAGGAAAATTCAAGTTGGCTAACATTTACTGAGGGCCTACTGTGTGTCAGGAAGAGAGAAAGCAAGAGGAAATACATGAGAGAATATGTTGGGTTAGGAGTAGCGAGTTTAGAGTGCTTGAGAAAAGTAGAAGTTGAGGCTATTTAGGGTGGTTAGGGACAGATTGTAGAGGGCCATGAATGTTAATCCCGGAGTTTTGATTTTATTTTTAGATAATGGATAAACAAACAAGTATTAAAAATAATCATAAATATGATTTGAAGAAGTCGCTCAATTAGTAATATATAAGAAAAACTATGCCTATTCCCAAGTTCCTTAACACTGGGAAGTGAATGGCTAAACAACACGTCTGTGATCCTGTATCTAGTATTTTCAGCATAAGCATGTTTGCTGCATGCATTTTTGCCATGCAACTAATTGATCATAAGGCAATTTCTCCAAGAAAGATAAAAAACAAAAAATAAAAGAAGCACATTATAAAGGATATAATGAAACATGAAAAATTAAAAAAACTTCATTGCAAAAAATGAAAATACATAGTCTTCAAAATCATTGTATTATACGTACATTTTTTTGTAATGCTTGTTGATTTGTCTTCTTTTCAGCATTTAACTTTTCCTTTTTTGGTTGAATTTCCTCTTTCATTGAGTAGTATCAGTTTCCAACTAAAGAATCAATAATTAATATTCTCTAAGACTGTTGTAAATTAGCCACATCTTTTATATTTGACAGAGTTTGGTAAACTTTTGGTTTTGACAGATGGCAGGGATAACTATGCTCACAAAATATTTGCAGACTGATGGGTAATAGTTTTCTAGAAAAGTATGCAATCTGGTTTTACATGTAGCTTTGCAATCTGGCTTTACATGCAGTTGTTATGATCCATTATTTTAAGACCGCCACCTCTACATATCACTGTATAGACCATAATGAGGACTAAGATTTATATAATACAAAAATGAGAGTAACTGTGAGAACTTTGTCAATAGAGAAATGAAATCAAACTGACAACTAGCTTAAATACATTAAGTCTAACAAATGTAATCTATACTGTCAACAGTTATTTTATCTTGCACTGTGAAATAGACTTAAAGCCAATTAGTTGAATGGTGAAAATATTAATAGTGAGAATACTTACAGCAAAGATGTTTATGGCAAAGATGCTTACTGCGGAAATACCTGTAATCTATTCACTGATTCTGGCAAGTGAGCATTGGGTTGGAGGGGTAGGACACTTCTGGGGTGCAGAGAGGAAGAAGGCAAGTGACTGGGTCTGATCTCCTTATAAGCAAACTAATGATGGATCTGCCAAACAAACCAAATAGTTTTTGCTAGCAAGAAAGTCATCTATCTATGGAGTGCCTTTAATAAGATACACCTAGTTGTCTAAAACTGTTCAGGTTAAACATACCTGGAATTTATAGATTAATGTGATGTGGCTCCCTGGAAATGTCACATAAGGTATGAAATGATTTGACTATAAAATGGAGATGTTTCACAATCCAAATGTTGCCTTCTGTGTAAATGAGGTGACTACATAAGTTATTTAGAAACCTCACCTATTAAACTGGGTCACACCATCCTAGTGTGCTAGAAGACAGGAGCTGGGTAGCTGTAGTGGAGGCCCCAGAACTCTTGCTGCTTTATATGTATTTCATGCTTACTTGTATTCTTGAAACTACTAGTAGAAGTTGATACTGAGTAAGATCTTAATTCCCATGAGTCTGATTTTATAATATGACCTTTTATATTATCTCAGTAACAGAGAGTACTCATGAATATTTTAAAAAGATAAAGAATTTCAACAGAATTGGAATTTTAGAAATAGAGAAAGACTTTAACTGAATAAACCAAAATATTCTGAGTAGTCTTCAACTTATTCCTTACTTCCTTTCTTTTTATATCTGCATGAGGATGGCAGCATATCTAGATAGGGATGAGGATAATAACAAGTACATTTTTTGGTATGTCATTATCTTAGAAAATTTGTTGTACCTGACAGTAGGAAGGATGAGACAGAATTAGAAGGATCACTGTTAGAGTTTTCTAGTGGGGAAATACTATATTTCCGGTGTTGTATCTAGTCAAAAACAAAACAAAACAAAACAAAACAAAGCAAAACAAAACATATGTGATTGTGGTGTACTTAGAGAATTTAGTTGTTAAGACTGGAGGTCTCCCATCCCAGACCAGCAGAGCTACATTATATAAATGTCTACGGGAAACAAACTGAGTCCCTCCAGGTCTGGAGCTGAGAGGTAAAAATGACATCCTCCAAGTCATATATTATATTATATACTTCATACACATTATTAAGAGGGGAAAGACTGAATAGATTTTTCCTTGTTTAGAACTGAGGAAAATAAAAGAAATGAATGGAAAGGAAAAAAAATCCAGAAGCAACAGAAAAGAAAATTCCATACATAAAAGAAACCAAGCACTTTTAGAAATAAGTAAAAAAAAATCTTTGAAAATTTGTTACTAGAGAAATAGTTGCTTGTTGTTATAAATAAAATTCAATAAGACATAACCTATATAAAATGGAAAAGGATATAGATAATGGTCATATTTATATATGGAACACAGAAATGTATGTATAGTACACTCTTGTAGAGATTTTAAAAATGTTTCAAGGAAATCAAAGTTCAATAATTAAATTGATACATTAAAGACATTAAAAGAACATAACGTATTACAGAAAATCAATTTATTACTTGAGAAGACAAGTTTGAAAATAACTTTTAGATGTATGAGAATGAAAGTGATGAAGACAGGTAGTAACAAGTAGACAAAAACATATGATAGCATATTAAATTAATAGATGTCCTCGAGAAAGAAACCAGAACAAATTATGTAATTACCAAGCCAGAATCAACAGAAACGAAAATCACCCTAACTTTATTACTTCTTTGATATTTAAATACATAAGAAAGCAGGCTGCATCTCAGCCGAACTGAGAAGCATTTATGAAAGTAATAGAAAGATATCCTTATCTGTATCTTTTCTAAAAAAATATTAATTACAGATTTGTATTAGTTTAAGAGTGCAATAAAAATATTTTTGTTCATGTAATGGGAAAGTCAGAATTGATTTCCCTCTTCACTTTGATAATTTTTAAAACGAGGATATCTTATATATTTAGTTTCATAGCAGAATTTAATACTCAAAAGGTAAAAATAAAATTAAATACAACTCATATAAGAGAAAAAAGATATAATCAAAACCTGAAAACAAAAATATATAATAAAAATGTATAATAATCAAAATAATGCCAACTATATGTTTGGCAAATTAAACTATGTTTATCACTGAAATAAAAGGTAGCTATCAGATTGAGTTAAAGGACAGAACTAAAATGCATTCTACTTGTATAAGAAATACCTTTAAAGTAAGCATATATAGTATCATAAAGATAATGTAATGGTCATGAATCTATGAGACCAAAGTCAGTGTAAGACCATAAGAAACAAATAAAAAAAACACAGTAAAGAAATATATATATATATATATATATATATATATATGTATATATATATATATATATATATAAAAGTGTTGTGTAAAGAAATATACCTTTACTTAAGGGTTACTGTCTCTGATAAGCATATCTGATGAGCATATTTATCAATGTATATATGTATGTGTATATATATGTGGTATATACACACACACACACAACACACACACACACATATACATATATATACACACATACACATTATCTATGTACTTTTTACCATAGAGAGAATAATTATTTTAATCTCCCTTAGAAAATTTGCAAAGTCTAATCATACAGCTAAATTTGAAAAAAGCAGGCATGTCTCTCAGGGAAATTTTTAGATTATGATGAAACAAACAAACAAAAATTAAAAGTATTCTAACCTTCTGGAGATCAAAAAAAGTGCCCCTAAGCTACTATTGTTGCATAGAAGAAATAAAATTATATTTACAGAAAATATTGTTGAAGAGAGATTACATGATATATCAAATTAAATTTGCTGTAACAAAATTTGTATCTGGAGATAACATATAGTTTTAAGTGTTTTATGCATTAAAAGATAAAGAAAGAAAATGAATTGACTAAATATTTAACCTCAGAAATTAGGAAAGGATTGTGTGTGTGTATATGTGTGTGTATGCTCACACAGGACACAGATGTATATAAAACAATAGGAAACAATAAATATAAAAGCAGAATTTACTGTTACATAGCTATCTGACCAACTGACCAATCAAAAACAACAGAATTGATAATGAAATCTGAGATAATCAATAATTATTGAGAAAAAATGAATCAATGTCTGCATAATTTTTTGTTAAAATGAGGGTGGAATGGGTTTAGCTTTGAATTTAGCTATTCACAACATTATTGCAGAGTAGAATTCAATATGGGACACTTTTATAGACCATCTTCATTTTTTGAACAGCCAAATATGCTAAAATCTGTTACAATTTTGGGGGTTGGCCATTTCAAATGATAATTTGTTCTGTTATTAATTTAAACAATTCTACTGAGGTTAACATTTGCCAAATGTTATTCATTAGCATTCATACCTTACCACATTACTACAGCTATAAAAGAAAAATCTAGCAGTTTTGAAAAGTCTTTTTTCTTATTGGAGAATACAAAATTTCTTTCTAAAATGAACCATCAATCACTTCTACCCTTACTAGCAGTCTTTTATCTCTCCTATGCTTTTACTCTATCGACAGTAAGCTTCTTTTTCTTGCATCTTCAAGTTCTCCCTTTCCTTTTTTTGTCTATAGTACATCAAATTTCCCCTGTTCTTTTAAGCTTTTTTTAAAAGCCAAGTCACCCAGTTTCTACTGTTTCAAATTATTTGTATGCTCATTGGCTCTGGTTTCTTATCCACATTACCTTTGAACACTTTGTGATTTGAAATCGATTAATAGATGATAGGTAGGTAGATAGATAGATAGATAGATAGATAGATAGATAGATAGATATAGATAGATGAGAGAGAGGGAAAGAGAGAGTGAGAGAGAGATAGTGAGAGAGAAAGAGAGAGAGAAGGTAAATAGGTAGAGGATAAATATCAAGAGCAGCCAAAGAAGCAGGAGAATGTGGTGTAATTATAGTCAAGAGATGACTTTCTTGACTAAATGAGTTCCTTGTAATTTTTATAAGATTAATCTCAGCTTCGAATTTATATTTATTTGTATGATTCTTTGATTACTTTCTATATCAGTCACTAGACCTACATCTTTTTGTATAGCTAACAAAAAATACAGTTAAAGTATTTCAGTGAATGAAAACCCAATCTTTGTTGAAGGAAAACATATTTGTTGAAAAAAATCATTGATCAACTTAGTCAAATGCACTTTAGATGTGAAAAAAAGATGACAAAAAATAATTTATTGAACTTAGCAATATAGAGGTATCTGGTGATTCTTACCAGATCTATTTTAGTGGAGAGTGTGAAATTCTGCAGTTCCCATACTTAATAGTATGTTGGTATGTGGATACTGCATATAAAATCAATTTATTCAAGCAGTTTGGCTATAAATTGGCAGCAAAAAAAAAAAAAAAAAAAAAAAAAAATGGAGGCAGTAGGTGGGGTCAAATTAGAACTGTTTAAAAACTGAGACTGATGAGATAAAAGAACCAAATATGTAATCTTTCTACCAAGCCTGTATCAAACTCTAACAATGTTTTGCCCAGAATACTACAAAAGCTGTTTTTGAGTGGTCTACCCACATCCATTACTGTTGCCCTCCTGGAATAGGGTCTCACATTGCTGATGGGGTGATTTTTGCCACCTTCCCATTTAAAACCTTCTAATAACTTCCCTTTAACCTTAAGACATAAGCAAATTTATAAAATATGTCCCATGAAGTTCTGTATTCTCTGGTCTCTTCCTACTTCTCAGCTCCTATCTGCCCCTCCATTTTATTTTTCTGATTCTCCCTTTATTTTCTTTGCTTTAGTAATACTGGCCATTTTTAGGACTTTAGACTATTTTTCCCATTTTGTTTTCCTTAATGGATTTTACTTTTCTTTTCTCTTGGTCCAACTAATATCTATGGATCCTCCATATGTCAGCTCAAATGCTATTTCCTTGGGAACTTCTTTGATTTCTCTCAAGAGTTCTCACTACATTACATAGTTATTTTACAACAATTAACATATTTATAGGTGTACATTTATTTGTATGATTGACTAATGTCTGGGTCTCCCAGGATACTGGAAGCTCTGTGAGTGGAGGCATTATGTCCCTCTGTGGTCACTAATACTTAGCATAGTATATAGCAAAAAAAAAATCTTGGTATGTTTATTTTGACTAAATAAATGAACAATGTTTCTTAAAAAGCTGTTAAGAGACAGATTCCAAAACACTTTGTACAGGAAGCAGACATTCTCCAAAAAGATTTGTCAGTTGTAACAAGAGGAAAGAAAAATATGGATATAGATACAAATTATTGTGTAGATTTGTTGTGGGAAGAAAACAACATCTTATCTAATGATTACTCTTAGTATGAGACAATCATTTATACTCAATTAATGAGATGTGGGACATTTATGGAGAGAAATTAAAATAAAAAATAATAATCTTATAAAAAGGAAAGACAAACTTCCTTGAAACCCGAAATAGGAATGAATAAATGAAAATTCTGTTACCAGATTGAATGTCCTCATTTTCAATCTTCTGATCCCCTGGCTTCTTATCCATAGTATTTTAAATAGATGATTAAATCTTAACAGGGTTTCATCTTTGCTGTCTTTATTGTTTATTCTCAGTATCCTTTCTTTAAATATTTGACATTCAAGAGCTGCTACTCTTGCTCTGTAGTTCTCATATTCCTGATCCCAAATATAAATGTGATTTCTAACTGTTTTGTGGAAGAAACAAGTTTCATGTTTTTTCAGAAGATAATCTGTAAGAATAAAAATTTTCATAAACAGAACTATAAGGAGAAAACAAAGTCAAAAAGTTTTAAGTGTTTTTGTCTAACAAGCAATGGAATTACAGGCTAAATTTAGAGAGAGAACGGACAGTGAGTTAATTAACACAGTGTTGGTGTGTACATAGTAGTTTAGGTATGTAAATTTCATTTCCTACTAAGAATGTTTTTAGCAAATACAGTTTCCTATTAAAAATGTAGTATGTAAATAAAATTTTCCATTAAAAAAAGAAATGTAACAAAAAAGAAAAACTTTGTAGCAAAAAAAAACTATAGGAAACAAACAAACAAAAAAAGAATAAAGAAAAAGAGTAGAATATTATATGACAGTTTTTTCTTTCAGCAAATAAACTAGCTATAAATTCAACTTCATTATGACAAGATAGAATATGTAATAGCATAAAAGGGATCTTAACTCCACGAGTCTAATGCTCTTTATTCATTGTGTCTTTATGGTAACTGATATATATATAGTCTTCAGACAACTCTATCTTTTTTAAAAAAGGGTAGTGTATAGTTCTGTACTTTATATTCTCAATAATGTTAATAAAAGCAATTTTTTAAATCTTGGTTATGAAAATGTCAAAGTTACTTATTAAATACCCTTTTTATTTTGGCTTTCTGTTTTCAAAAACAACATTAATCAAAATTGAAAAAAACATATTTTGAGACACATACACGCAGGCACACACATTGATATTTAATTTTCACATGTTGACACCACCTTGAAACCATAAGAATTTCTTGTTTTTCTCACTCTCTAACTAACTTTATTGCCAAATGCATGTTGTGTATTTCTATTCTTTTATAACCTAAGAGATTAATTTCTTTGCATTTCTATGAAGGGTGTATTTTAAAGATTATTTTCTTAGCATTATTGACATATATAAAAAAATTGTTATTGTCAATATTATTATGAAACCTTGCATAATTTCAGTTTCCAAGGTTCCTATTACATGACAAACTCCAGAAGATAGTTCCAGTTTTTGTACTATTCTATTCTGTTAGTCTCCAGTCAAACATGAGGTCTTAGTGATTAGAAATGTATAAATATTTTTCCTTACCTCTGGCATATATCCTCATATTTTTTTACTGGTAGGGATTAAATTAAGAACCATGTTATTTTATAGAATCATTGCTCTAATAGTCACAATAAAACTATTGTATTTAGGCCTAGAAAAATAGGTATATTCTTATTGATTTGTTCTAACACTTAAGACAAAAATATCTTTAATTTTCCAAATATATTTGGAAATCCTATACATTGGGAATATCGTTGCCTCAAACTCTTAGTTTGAGATATGTCTCAATATTTGCTTTAATTTCCTTTGGGCAGCATCCAAGAAATGGCATGGCTAGAGTATTTTATTTTCTGTATCAGGTGTTTTAGAAGTAACTTTGTAGTCATAGATAGATAGATATCCTATAAGTAAAACAAGACCCCCTGATTCATCATAACTTCTTCCATTAAGTTACATGAATTACTATGTACTTGAATGGTTTGATACATTGATATCTTGAGTGATGGTCAGGTACTTTAAAATACTTTAATTATATAGAATACTGTTATTAGTATACTAATATTTGCTAATGGATACCTCCATATTTTCCCATTGTAAGTGTGTTTGGAAGGTGATCTTGTAATATAAATTTATTCCCAGAAATTATAATTCTTTCGTTTAGATAATATTTTTATTTTTTAATTATAGTTGGCATGCAATATTATATTAGTTTTAGGAGTACAAAATAGTGATTAGACACCTATAAAACTCACGAAGTGATTATCCCAATAAATCTAGTAACTATCTAACACCGTACATAGTTATTACAATATTATTGCCTTATCTCTTATGCTATATTTTATATCTCAGTGACTATTTCGTAACTACCATCTTGTACTCTTAATCCTTTTCCTTTTTTCATCTAGTCCCCTAATACTTCTCCCATTTGGTAACCCTCAAAATGTTCTCAGTATCTATGAGTTTCTTTCTGTTTTTTTTTTTTTTTTTTTTATTGTTGTTGTTGTTATTTAGATTCCACATGCACATGAAATTGTATGGCATTTGTCTTTCTCTATCTGACCTTCTCCACTCAGCACAAGACCCTTTAAGTCCCTCATGAAATACTATTTTCCATCCTTCCTTTTTAGTTTGTGTGGGTCTTTTAATCTGAAGTGAATCTCTTGTAGGAAGCATATGTAATGGTCTTGTTTTCTCATCCATTCAACCACCTTGTGTCTTTTGAATGGAACCTTTAATCCACTTACATTTAAAGTAATTATTGATAGATATGTAGTTACTGCCATTTTATTATTCAAAATTTTAATTCATTCTTCTTCTTAAAGAAGTTCTTCTAATATTTCTCTTAATACTGGTCTCATGTCGATGAACTCCTTTAACTTTTTCTTGTCTGGGAAGCTCTTTATCTGTCCTTTGATTCTAAATAATAGATTTACTGAGTAGAGTAATCTTGGTTATAGATCTTGCTTTATCACTTTAAATATTTTGTGACAAATCCTCTGGCCTGCAAAATTTCTGTTGAGAAATTGGCTCATAATCTTATGGAAGCTCCCTTGTAGGTAACTAATTGCTTTTTTCTTGCTACTTTTAAGATTCTCTTTGTATTTAACCTTTGACATTTTAATTATGATGTGTCCTGTGTAGGCCTCTTTGAGTTCATCTTGTTTGGGACTCTCCGAACTTCCTGGGGGTTGTATATCTATTTCCTTCACCAGGTTAGGGAAATTTTCTGTCATTATTTCTTCAAGTAGGTTTTCAATTTCTTGCTCTCTCTCTCTTCTCTGTCTGGTACCCTTATGATATGAATAGTGCACTGGATGTTGTTCTGGAAGCTTCTTTAATTATTCTGAATTTTTTGGCTTCTTTAATTATTCTGAATTTTTTGGATTCTTTTTACTTGTTGCTGTTCTGATTGGGTGTTCTCCACTAACCCCATCCTCTAAATCAGGTGTTCCCAACCCCTAGGCTGTGGAGCAGTACTGGTTTGTGGCCTGTTAGGAACTGGGCCGAATAATAGGAAGTGAGTGGTAGATGAGATGAGTGAAGCTTCATCTGTATTTGCAGCTGCTCCGCAGGGTTGCATCACCACCTCAGCTCCATCTCAGATCATTAGATTCTCATAGGAGCACCAGTCCATGCTGCCAAAAAAGATTGGGGACTACTCCTCTCAATTACTGATTTGATCCTCTACTTCTTCTGTTGATTCCCTCTATGTACTTTTCATCTCAGATATTGTATTCTTCATTTCTGCCTGGTTCCCTTCCATCTCCATTTTTATGTTTTCTATCTTTTTATTAAAGTTCTCACTGAGTTCATCTATTCTTCCCCTAAGTTCCTTATAACAGTGTTTTGAATTCTACATCTGGTAGATTGCTTGTCTCCATTTTGTTGAGTTCTTTTTCTGGAGCTTTGTTCTGTTCTTTCATTTGAGACATTTTTTTTTTTTGTCTCCCTATTTTGGCTTCCTCCCTGTGTTTGTTTCTAAATATTAGGTAAGGCTCCTAAGTTTTCCAGTATAGTAGAGTGGCCTTATGTAGCAGGTGTCCCATGGGGCCCAGTGACTCAGTCTTCCTTGGACACCTAAGCCAGGTGCTCAAGGTGTGTCCCTTGTATAGGTTGAGTGTGCCTTCCTGTTGTTGTTGAGCCTTGGTTGCTGTTAGCACTTCAGTGGGAGGGATTGACCGTTAGGCTGGTTGGTTGTGAGGACTGGCCAGTTAGGGGCTGACCCTACAGAGCAGGATTCACTTTAGCAGGGTTCTGATGCCTGCCCAGTCTGCCCTTGGGGTGTGTCTTCCTCAAATGTGGCCTTGGTGGTGCTCTGGATCTTTAGCTGATAGGAGCAGGCTACAGGGTGTGTCAGCCCAAGGGCCTCCTGGGAGGGGCACAGCTGCAGGCCAAGTTTAGTCTCAGCCTGTGTACCTCTGGAGCCACCTGGTAATATAATAACCAAGTAATTTGCAGATGGCTGCCACTGTGCTGGGCTTATAGGTGCTTTGAGAGGCCAAACCAGAAACAGAGGCTGGCTGCTGCTAGTGCAGGGCTTGTGGCTGCTTAGTAAGAGGTATAGGGCATGCTGAGACCAGATACTGCTTCTTTGGGTCTTGTGAGCCTTTGAGAGATTTTAAGAAAGTCTGCAGCATGAGCCAAGATAAGCCATTTGTATGAAATAAAGCACTAGAAGCAGCATGGATGGGCCTGAAAGTTGGGAGAGGCCAAGTCTCAGGGAATCACCTTGGCGGAGCTTGGTGATTAATCAGGTTAATGGAGACTCAGATGTGACAGCCACCTGTGTCTGAACTCTGGGAGTAGGGTGGGGGGCTCAACAAAGTAACAATAGCCTCTGCCAGTACTTCTGTCTGAAAGAAAGTTGCCCCTCCAGCCTTTGTCCTGAAACCAGACAACTCAGTGTCTCCCCGTATGTCCTTGGTGCTCCTTGGGAAACTGCCCCAGCGCTGGAGCTCAGAGCAAGTGAGTCCATCAGTGGTAAGCATGAGTCCCTTAAAATGAATGTCTGTGAGTCCCACAGCCCTGCATCTTACTCAACCACAATCTGCACTGGTTTTTCACAGAGGTTGTGGAAACTTTCCTTCCTAGCACTGGAACTCTGGGCTGAAGAGCCCAGTGTGGGGCTGGGACCCCTCACTTCTCAGTGCAGAGAACGGGCTCTGCAGTCAAGATAATCCTCCTGATTTTTGATCACCACTCAAGGTTGTGGGACTGGGCCATTTTGCATCTCGGTCCCTCCTACCAGACTCGAGGTGACCTCCTATGTATGTCTCCAGGTGTAGGACCTATGTTCAGCCAGACCTCAAGTGACTCCCAGTTATGGTTGCTCCGTAGTTTTGTTATAGTTTGGGGTGGTCACAATCAGAGGCATGCACAGCATCTATCTTCTACACCATCTTGATCAATCTACCTATAATTCTTGAAAGTACACCTCTCACATAACTTTTCTAGGTGAAAGACCTAGATTTCCCAATTAGGGTCAATCTTTGTCCTAGTCCTAGAGAATGGCAAATCCTTTTGGTTTAGAACAGTAAATCTTCTTAAGCTTACAGCTGAGGTTAAATGACCATATCAAGGATTACAAGAGTAGAATTGAAACACCATGGCAATTTTCTCATTGTTGTGAATAAATTTCTTCTGCATTATTTTTTTAGGTCTCATCTATGAAGAGGAGGTGCTAAATAATAAGATTACTCATTTATACTTTGATTGATATGCATTTATTGGTTTGATTTAGGTAGGGTTACATTTATATGGTGATTTTAAATTGTAATAAATCTTCTCCTGGCAGAGAAGTTACCAGTAATCACTTTATTTTGTCTGTTGACCCAACTTCTTATGAGATGGCTAAGCCCTTATTCCTTTTTAAAAACAATCACTCATTTGTACTCTGGAATGCACTTCTGCAAACAGTACAGCCAGAAACATGCATGGTAAAAAGCAAAATCTTGTAATTGAAGAGAAATGCATTGGTTATTGTTCTGTCAAAGTCCTTTCCATGTACTATCTACTAAAGTAATGAAGAACTCGCTTGAAGAAATCTTGGAAGCAACTTACAACATGTAGAACATATTTTCATAGGCCATCATTTGGATAATAAATATCACATGCAAGTATATTTATAAATACAAATAATTCTCTGGACTTACATAAACATTCCAGAATCCAAGGGGTAAACTGATCTCTGCTTCTTATACCAAGCTTAAGAAATGGATAAAAGATAAAAAAAAAAAAACAAAAACAAACAAACCCTTCAGAATATTCGTATTGACCATTAGTACTGAACTTGGAATGTCCTTCAAGATCTTATATGTCTTGAGATCTATTTCCATTTGCACTTGGTCTTCTACCACTCCCACTCATGCTTTAACCTAACTGTGTAATCCCAAAATGTGCCTTATACTTTATATTTCCAATTCTTTTGCTGTCACTTTTCTCCTGGAAAACTATTTCCCACATGTCAAAATGAACCTCTTCCACAATTGGTTCTAAGAAATCCCAACTTTAAAAATATCACTTTGCAAATACTCTTTTAAAAATACCTTCTGATTACATGAACAAGATATCTCCTATATATGTTACACTATGTGATTTGATAGGAGTTTTAATGAGGATGATACAAATGAAGAAAAATTGGCTTTTAGAATGAGAGTAATAATTATCCCATTTAAACAAACATATGTACAATTTTAAACAAACATATCACAACTATCTTGTTGCATGCTTCATTTGAAGATTAATTTTGTCATCAGGACATTAAGCATTCTTTGTCATTTAAGACAATTTAGATAGTGAGGTTTGTATCTGAAGTGTCTGTTGACACTGACAAATATATATCAATGTTATTTATATAGAGGCTATTTAAATATATAAATATAAATTATATATGTATATATATATAAATTATATATATGCATACACACACACACACACACACACACACATATATTTAACCTCTAAAGCATTTTTTATTGACAAGTTGAGATTTATTTTTTCTTTCTTTCATTAGTATGTATTAACTGGCAATTTCTTATGGCACCATAATTTGAGAGTTTTGTAGTTGTCCCTTATGTGTGGCAGGCCACCTATGAAAGTAGAAGTCATCCAGCCTTTAAGGGTGGCACAGATATTGTGAGACCTTGATGTTTAAATACAATGTGTAACAGTGTCTGTGCTGTGATAATAATTGCTGTAATATGCTAAATCTATTTCAAAATGTGAGTGAATATATATAAAATAAGTTTTACTTATTTGTTCTTGGTATGAATGAGTGAAAAGATTACTAGATAAAATCCCAATTTATCTATCCAGAATGTTTACCTTAAAAATGAGACTAGGACTTGCCATTGGACAAAGAGAATTGCTAATATTCATCAAATATCACATTATATCTGGCAATCTTTCATGAAAACAACTGAACCATCAGTAAAAATTATTTCAATATCTAAAACAGTGCAAATTTAGACATATATGTTAGTGTTAATTGGGATTGAGATATTATGTGTCAGAGAAGAAACGATAAATAACTCAGACACACATTAAATCTCCATTAGGTTACCTATAACATAAAAATGGTTCTCTATATTTTCCTGGGTCCAGAATAAATAAATGTATAGAAACAATGTTGGCCCTATTAATAATGGGTTAAATGGTATACACAGTTTTCTTGCAAAGCACAAAAGCAAGAAATAGGCTGTTGTTGGTGTTAGTTCTCAATTCACTGGACTGATGTCTTTGTAATTATCTTAGCTTTCTTCTCAAAGTCACAATATGGCTGTACCACCTCCAAGCATTATATTATTACAACATAGTCAAAGACAGGAAGCAAGAGAAGAGGTGGTTTGAGTAAATTCTCCTTACATATCTGTTATTTTTATTAAGGAACAGAGCTTCTCTACAACATAGAATACTTAACTTCTATTTTATTGACCGGAAAAATGTGTTGGGTCATGTCTTGTGAATAACAGGCTTGAAAAATTAGTATCTGGAAGGAGGACAGGATGATCATGACTGGCTTAAATCAATTGTGATTATTCCTTGGGGCTAGTCACTATGTAATCTTTAAAAACTTCACAAATAAGAACAAGCAGGAAATGACTATTGGCAAATTTAACAATGTCTATGACAAAAAATTTGAAAACCAGCTGTTGTATACAGTTGTTAAATTGTGAAAAAAATTATTTTGAATTAATTAATAAACAAAAATACACATTCCTAGCAAAAATTATAGAATGATAGAATGCAATTTAGAAGGCAGTATAGGCAGATGGCCAAAATTTTGAGAATAAGTTTTTCTTAATTTTTAAGAAAAAACTTTCATATTTTGTTGGTATTGAAATTTGTAAAAGAAGAAAAGCTCAGTTATATTTGTTATTTGGCTGGACACCAAGAAGTCTTTTATGGTGATGATATCTTCATGACACAGGTTTTAGGACTTGGCTTGGCAAGCATGTAAACAGGATTTCATCAGTCAATATGGAGATGATATATATATATATATATATATATATATGTGTATATATATGTGTGTGTGTGTGTGTGTGTGTGTGTGTGTGAGTGTGTGTGTGTATAGATATATATACATATATATCTATCTATCTACATATATATATATATATATATATATATATTTTTTTTTTTTTTTTTACCAAAGACAGATTTATAATTCAGGATGCCAAATTATTCTTCACAATGAGATATTTCTCTTTTTGGCGAAAAGATAATGTATATCCTCTGATCACTTTCTCTATATAAATGTGCCTAGGCATCTAAATTTACTAGTAATTATAATGATGTGTGGTACAAATGAAATTATAAAAGCAAATAGTCTTGAGCAATGTTATTTACAGGCCAAGGAAGTGTCTGATGTATCTTTGCACCACAGCAGAGTGTATCTCATCAGTAATTGGATTATTTGTGTCTGCCAGAGTATGCATTCTAAAGAGTTTGAATGTTGATGAACATGGATTACCAAAGCTTGTTTTAGGACTCACTTTTTCCACATTCTACTTCTAAGTATTGCCCTTTGCTGATATTTCAATCTTTCCTTAGCTATGCTAAATACTATTTGATTTAACTAGTTAAATAGTTTGATCCCATAAGCATCAAAGATATTTCTTCTCTTTCATTTTATGTTGTATCAATTAGTGTAAATGTCATGGCATAATCTTATTTTGTAAATCTCTGTATACTTGCAGATCAATTTATTTTCTTTCACACGTATCACATATACTGTGGTTGAAGAATAAGAGATATAAAAATAATTTAGGGGAAATAATTAAAATGCAGGAGAGATGAAAAAAGAAAGATAATTCTAGAGTTTTAGCTGAGAAAAATCAGGGAAAATAAGAGCCAATCATCTAATATTTGACAGAAGAAACACACTGAAGTAGATAATGAGAGTGATCATTTAAAGTAAAAGATGGTTATAAATAAAAAGAACTAAAAGTAACTTGGCACTGAGAAGAGAAAACAAACAATAGATTGCACAGCAGGAATTAAGTCTTTTTAGCAATACAGCATTGAGAGAGTTAAATAAGCTATGAGTCTGTTTTTCTTTCTGTTGGCAGAAAAGAGAGCTTGAGGCCTGGGATATAAGGAAACAAGTCAGGCAATTGTATTTCATTCAATTTCAACATTAAATTACAATCAAATCTATTATAGAAATCCTTATTTATGGTGATATATTTGGTGATGTACCTTCCTGAGTACAATAGGAATATCCCAGAATTAGTCCCACTGAGATTTTGAATTGGTAATAATAAGAGCTTCATCAAAATCTTAGACAAATCATACATCATTGCAAGAAACTCAAAGGATACAGGTTTACAGCAAAGAATACAGGATACAGATGGCTGGAGTTGTTCAGTTTGTGCTGGAATCATTCCCAGTTCCCTTAAAAAAAAGATACTTGGGTGGTGGTGGCAGTGATTCCTACCATGCTAGGAATGAATCTATTGAATGAGGGTTTTCTAAGCCTTCCATACCCATATTCACATCACTGAAAGCTGCAGCATACTCCTGTGTATTTGTGCATGCAATTGTGATAAGCTATGCTGCCAAGATCTAACTCTGAGATCTTAGGCTGAATCTTTTACTTTGCCACCAGCCCCACGTTCCTGTGTTTTGCAGCAGATTCTAATAATGACCAGGTCCCCTCTATATACTGGAGCAATATAAAAATGACCAGTTATGGGCGAATTTTCCCCCTTCTGCACAACAGTCAATGGAGGGAGTATGGGGAGACCAAGCACAGGAGGTTTATCACCCCATTTTATCTAATGTCATCTTTTCCCATCTCAAGCACCTAAGTTATTCACCATTTTTAGAGCCGCAATGAATCAGAGATGGGAATCAATACAAAGAACATTAGAACAATACAAAGAACAATACGAAGAACTGAAAATTCAGACAATGTGATGTGGTGAAAACCATGTTTTAAATGTTGTTACTTTTTAGTTACCTTTAAGGAAGTTAGAGTTGGAAAATAGATTAAGGACCAGAAAGTCAGATAGATTTGACCCTATATTTTCCATTTTCTTCAGTTGGTTGTAGCTTCTCTCTGGATTTTTACTTTCCATATTTTGATTTAATGATTCATATCTTTTTTCTACCTAAATATGACAAAGACAAAAATGCAGTTTTTACTATTTTATGTTTAACTGGTTATCACTATATTCATATAAAGATGATATAAAACAATGAGGGAAACTAGAGCTATTTATTGATTCCTTTTTATACATTTTATCTCATGCAATCCTGCCACCCAGTGTGACTATCTGTAGTATGATTTTCAGTTTGAAGCTAAGAATACAGAGGCTCAGAGAGAGCACATGACTGCCTATGGCCACTACTTGGTAAGTAACATGGATGTGACTAGAAACAGGCACCCTAATTTTAAATATGCTTGCTTTCTATAATACTGCCATACCTTATATCTACTTTACTAACTTGAGTGGCTCATTCTTTTTTTCTTCTTTTTTAACTTAATTTTATTATTATTTTCAAGTATATAGCACATTGGTTAGACATTTATATAGTGTATAAAACAATCCCCCTAATTACTCTTTCTTTCCTCTGGCTCTCCACCTAGTTGAGTGGCTCATTTAAATACACTAATTCATTTACTGTAGAGATTTTTCCCAAGAAAGTTACAGAAGCACTAAGAGAGTTTGATTATAACAAGTTTCTGTCTACATAGGGTCCCAGGACATATGTATTCTCTTACTTTGCTACCAGCGGGATAGAGCCAGCTCCAGTGTATGTGCAGCTGGTGATGCTGTCACTCAGAAAGAGGCTTTTTGGTACCAGGCCAGCTATGTGTCAGTGCAGATCTGCTTTCAAATCTTGAAAATTGTCTCATTCTGAGAACATGTGATTGTTCAATTTAAGAGAAATATAGAGACATCTTGCTCAGAAAACAGATCCTGTGAAAAGAAACCCAAACATTTCTTACCAGGAGAGGCTTATAATTTATTTTTCCACATAAAGAAATGTCTTACTATTACATATGATAAAAAAAAAAGAAGTAGAATGAGAGGCAATACACACTTAACAAGGAGGTGAGGAAACATGAAGCATAAAGCATCTGTTACTCTATCAAATCAAGTGAGGGATACAACATCTAAGGGAAAAAGTTGTTAGATGAGTATGAAACCTTGAAAATAAAAAAGAAGCCTAGAATTTGAAGCAAGAAGTTCTGAATCTGCAGGTTATAGCACACAGGGCTCTTGAGACCCCCACCTATTTCATTGCATATTTTTCTGACACCATTGTTGAGATGAATTATCAATTTTGTACAAGTAACTGATATTTCCTTTTACAACTTTGTTTTTAAATTAACTATTCTAAATATTGTAATGGCTATATATAGTTCCAGGTGTGTACTAAAGTAACTGGGGGATCACTTCATAAATTGTATAAATGCCTAACCATTGTGTTGTATACCTAAAACTAATTAAAAAGTAAATTAATTAATTATTCTAAAAATTATCTCTCTTATGCCATCATTAAGTCTCAGGGTAGAGCTAAATAAAGATTATTGAGCATAGTTCATCCTCAATGTCAACACGATTCAGATTTGCTCCTTGTATATTGTTTTTAGTGGTGGCTAGTCTTTCGGATTGAACAAAGGAATTATCTGAATAGAAACTGAATTGGAATGAATTAAGCAATTTGATGTAGTGATATTTAAAAGTTTTAAAGTATGTCTAAGTCATGAAAATTTAAAAATATTGATTTAAATTTGTTCCTAGACCAATAAAAGAAAATGTTTTTCAGAATATTTTAAGAAAATAAACATAGATGAGTCTCCATTTTAAGAAAGCTGGACCTTAATAAAGAAAAATGAAAATGATCATTGATTGACTTTGCCAAAAGAGCCCCCATATCATTTCTTTAATGACTGCATTTCTCTTTTTCATTTATAATGTTTTAATACAGGAAATTAAAAAAAATTGTCTCACCAAATAAAATTAGTACTTATAGTAATTGATATTAAAACTAATTTTGATATCTGTATGAGAAATTTTATTAGAATCTATCCTGTGTTATCTCTACACCTATGCTTCACCAAGCCCAACCAACCGAGGGGGAAAATTATGGTCCGGAGAATATAAACATTTTCATGATGATTCTCTCCACACACTAATGCAAATCCTTGAGGCCTCCTCTGCATTGTTTAGGTGCCCAAAGAGATTTATCAAGAGTGCTTATTGAGGACTGTTCTCAACCTCGGTACAATCCTTAGAGATCCATGGTCAGGAAACTTCCTGAAGAAGCCCCCTTACCAGTTCAGTTCTGACTTTAGTGACTTAGCTGTCCCATTGCCTAGTCCCATAAGAATATGAGTTATTCAATAGGAAAAGAAAAAAAATCAAACAATGTTTTTGATCATATAAATAAACATGTCATGCTTTGTATTTTCAATTACAAGCCTTTTTCTTAAAGTCCAAGTGTTCGTAAGGTAAATTAAATATGATACAATTTGGGGTATAGCTTAATTAGGAAACACGATTTGCATTCTGCCCTAGAGACTCAAGGTGTTTGCCACAGACCTCTTACATCATAGAAACCATAGGTATTTATTAAAACACAAATTCCTTGCCCTCATATTAGACTTACTGTGCCAGCAATGTGTCAGCAGTCTGGAATGGGGTTAAGAGTTTTGCCAAGTGGTTCTTATAAGCCTTCAGGTGTGGGAATGTCTGCACTATGCAGTTCACTTTCAATAGTAACTGGATTATGACAAAAACATGGTAGTGTTTAGCAGCAGAGTTATTTTATATTAATGACTTTGTGTTTGTTATGGCTGGGAGATAGGAATGTGTATAGAACATTGCAGCAGAGAAAAAAAAACAAGCCACTGTTCTTGAGCAAATGACAGAAACTGTTAAAGACTGGGTATCTTAGGGATGTTTAGCTTCTAGTTCTGATGTTTAGATTTTACAGCTTTTATAGTTAAAAAGCATTTTATTATTTAAATATTTCAGAAAAAAATAGCTTTTATTTCTAGTCTGAAGTTCCTTTACCTTTAATTTCTCTTTTCACTATTTTTATTAGAAAATAAGTATAATAAAACTGTATTATTAATATTTTGATTGTACTTTGAGTTCTCTTAGGAATGATCATATTATAGCAGAGCAGACCATGTGCTAGTTTGTTTAATACTCACCCACCTATGAGATATCCATTATTCTCATTTCATAGATAAATGAATAGAGCTTCCAAGAGGTTAATTAACTTGACCAAAATCACATAACAGATAATGATAAAACTAACAGATTCCAGGCTGCATAGCTCCAAGTCTAAAGAACTTCTATTACATCATGCTACTCATTTGAAAAAGTATACTTTGTTTTTTCTCTTTAAAATGGATATTCTTGTCCTCTATGCACCATAAACATCATGAAAATCCACAAATTGTATTCTTTAAAAATAAGTTGGTCAAGTGGATTTGACAGCAGTGCACTTTTAAATAGAAATTCTAAAAACAAGCTCAAAAAGTACCATCAAGGAGAGAGAAAGAAAGATTGAGAGAGAGAGAGAGAGAGAGAGAGAGAGAGAGAGAGAGAGAGAGTGTCTCTGTGGCCGTGTGTATTCTATGTTGAAAGTAAATGAGGGATGGTTATGCTATGAACAATATTTGTCTGAATGGGCAAATAATTTTCCATTCCGTCATCCATGTACTCTTTTCCTTGTGATATTTATATCTTTTACTGCAACTTTCCAAATGGAGAGTACATGATGTCAGGCTAGTTGTCCAAACATGTCTTTTCCATTTTAAAAGTAAATGTGAAACTCTGCAAGTAATCAACAACAGAATAGTAAAAATTTCTCAGATTTGAGCCTTCCGCACTATTGCAATTAAAGTGGATCTTTCTCTCCACCATGGGAATTGTGCCATATAACTGATTACCAAGCACATCATGTAAATGGCTCTTAGAAATTGCAAACAGCTCATTATGGAGACTGTACCTTATTAACAAAGGTCGTATTAGAAACTCACCCTGGTAACTAATCGCATCAAACGTACAGTACATCAATAGGCACATAGACTAGGAAGCAGCGTTTTCCAATTAAGTGAATCAGTTTGACCTTCTGAACTATAAATAAACTGCAGCAACAGCTACTGATTAGGCTTAAGGAGTCTGACTTCTATCGCAAACAAATGCCGCAGAATTTAAGCATACTTAGAAAGTTAATCCTGTAAAGAGTCAATGAACAGATTTAAAGTTTCTGCATTAATGCCTTGACCTGAGTTTTCTCAAATTTCTGCATTGCATGCAGAATGGGAATGTATCCTTACGAATAGATAAACAAGCCCTGAATTTGTTTTTACCCTCCCTCAGGAAAATTAATTTAACAAAAGTAAAGCTACTTTCAAAACAGAATAAAATATTTGGGAACTAAGTAATTGTGTGGCTTGGCTTGATTGGGCTACTGCCCCTACAAGAATATGTGCAATTAACTATGCTCAGTGGAGACTTAAAGTACTTGTTAAAAAACAGATTTGACTCTTGTTTATTTTTATTTGATGTCTATCCTAGAACTAATTTGAAACCTATTCATCCAACTTAGATTTGAAGTTAAAACCCAACCCAGTTCTGTAAACATTATACTTATTATGTGGGACTAACACTACTGACCCACTCAAGAGTTTTTTTTCTTTTTTTTCTAGTATTAATAATAGATTTCCATAACTTTTCTAGGTCTCATTTTTCTCATCTATAAAATGAAGGACTTGGACTAAATAAAATTTAAGTCTCAGATAAAATTTCTATATATTTATATACATACATAGCTAACAGAAGTTTAGATGTTATTTGACTGGCCCAGATAAAAATGATTACTTTTCCACAGTACAATGTAAGTTTTGTCTGAATGGGTGAGAGGTGATAAATAAAAATGTAAATTCTTGCAATTGAGAGAAATAATGGCTAGTATATTTTCCTATTATCAAGACAAGAGAAACAAGCTTACTTTATACAAAGATCATTTTAGAATTTTTATCTGAAACATTCAATTTTTCAAAGAGCTTTAAATATCTAGGTGGGGTCTAAATTTAAATAAAAAGTCCTAGTCAAGGGTTCTGGCTGCTGATAAGACATAATAGGGACTAGGTTTCTTCATACCTCTTTTTTTTTAATAGAAAAACTGGAAGCAACAAACTGTACTTAAAAATCTCCCATATAAAATTCCATTATTTCAATTTATAATCTCTTCACTTACTGTATTTAATGATTCCAACTATTCCAAGGCAGGAGGGAATGGAGGAGAGGAAAAATATCTCCTTGAACTTCTGTTCAAAAGTATTTGTTTCAAGTTTTGAGAATATTGGTAATATTTGCTTGATTGATCATACAGTAGGTAGTTTTGGAAACATATAATACTGGCCTGCATCACATGACATTAAGGATTCAATATTTTATTTGACTAGTGTAGTAGCATTCTAGGATGAGATCTTAGTTTCTGATATTTTTTCTTAAAGTTTTGTACATATAAATGCAAAAGTACTTACCATGACATGCATAGAGGTCTGAAGTGAAATTATGAAGTGGGAAATATTTCTTTATTCTGTTTTCCATCTATGTACTATTTTTCTGTCTCCTCAGAGACCCTTTTATCTTCTAGTTACTGCTACTTTTCCATCTCAAGGAAAGGCATCTGACAGGTAGATTCACACAAGCTCTTCTCACTTTTTTTCTGAGAGAATTAATATATTTAATATAATATATAATATGTTTAAAAGAAGGTTAGAAGATTTATTCAAATGACTAAATATCTATTAATGATATGCTACCTGAATCCAGGAGATATTTCTAATCAAAACAATCTTTTGGAGGTCCTTCTTATTCTGTAACAATGACAGGCGGCTGTTATTCTTTCTTCTCACAAGGCTGTGAGAAAGTGCTAAGATAATGTGAGCTAATAACGGTTGGCATTATTGTTCATTTCATTTACTACTTTTTCCCAGCACTTAGAACAGCTCCTGATCCTCATTAACTCTTACTGCCAAAATTCAGGCATGTCAATTCGGGGCCTGTAGGGACTAGAGGTCTCTCTATGAAGCTTGTTATATCGAAAAGCCCAGGTAGAAGGGGGACTGGCTGTAGTAGGGTAATGGGCAAATAAGATGGAGGCCATGGGGGAGGAGGGATGCTTACCAAAATCAGCTTCTCTTCCTCCTGAGTAGACAAGTAGAAGACATTTCCTGGCCTCCTTCGCATTTGGACGTGACCATGTGACTGGATTTTACACTTGACACAAAGTAGATACCCCTAAAAATTTTGCTGAAGAAATCTTCAACAAACTAATTAAATATTGCCATTTGTATCGTGTTATTTTAGTTCCTAAAACTAATTTTGTATAGAACTTCAAGAATATAACAAATACCATTTTTTTTGTGATAATGATCAATGAAAAGAGAATGCCTAAATTTTTTTTTTATCAAGATATAATTTATATCTTGTGTGTGCAGTGTACTAATCTTAATTGTAAAACTCAACTATTTTGTTATATGTATCCAGGCATTAGCCCCTACTCACTTCTCACAAGAATTTCCCTCAGGCATCTCCCTGGGCAACATTGATCCCCTCCTTTCCCTGAGATGAACACTATTTTCACTTCTGTCATTTATTTACATACTTTGAAAACTATTCCAATCAGAACCAAATATTGTTGTTCAAATAAAATACTGTAACATAGCAAAAATTTGGAGAACTTGCCTTCAATATAGACTACCACTCAATTATCAATCATGTAACTCCTGAGGGGCATTTAATGAAAGATATAAATTTAAAGTTAAGAACCTCAATGCCCAAACAGGATAAACTCAAGGAAGGCCACACCAAAATACTGAAAAACAAGATAAAGATAACAAAGGTAAAGGTTTGTCCTATACATATGCATACACATTTAGAATTATTGCTATAATAATCACAAAACATTGTCAGTGACCGAAAGCTAAAGAAATATAACTGTGATTGTAGGAAAAATATTATAAAATATTAGATACTTTATGAGAATGGAGCAGTGGTGATCTGAAGACCAAATTTCAAAAACCAAAATTTGATTCTTATATCCTGAGTTGTTTCTCAGCAAAAAGAACATGAAAGACAGAAAGAAAAAAAAGAATGTGATGAAATTCAAAATCCAGTTGGAAATTAACTACTCCATGTTTATTTATTTATTTTTTAATGCTGGAAACTTCAGCAACATCAGGTTAAAAGTTCATTGTTGTTTACCATATGGAATCCACTTCAGTGCCTCAGGGTGCCAGACAAATGCTTTGGAAGAAGAGGAAGTCATAGGTAAGTTTGTTCCATATAACTCCTAACTCATTATTTCAGAATATAATAAGGAAGTTTCTGTCTGCATTTTAAGATGCAGAAGAACATGAACTGTGAATGGCTTTCCCATCAGGCACAGATAAGCATGTAGAGGGCTCCTTGGAGTTAAACAGTTGCCTATGTTCCAGCGAGTAGCTTCAACTTTGTTCTACTACTTTTTTCTTCAGGTTTTAGGATTCTAGGAAGTTGTTTTCAAGTACAGAGTAGCAAGTTCCCTGGAAGAGGAAAGGAAATTGTTCCAACTAACTCTGCCTCTGAGGCAATGTTTCTTGAAGAACAATCATTAATTACTCTGTGACAATTAAACCCCTTTCCTATCCTAGCTCCAGTTAATAATGCATGACTAAAAGTTATGATCTAATTGTAAATCTGGGCAAACAAAACATACCACAAACTTATTTTTCTCTCAAGTCCAATAAGTTGATGTGTATTGTTTTAATATTCTCACTTGGGGCTGCACATCTAATGTTATCTTTGAAAATGTGCTAACAAGCCTGAAAGTATTGGTGCTTTTTAATACATTTTCATTACAATTGAGGATTTTTAAAAATGAAATCTGTTTCTTACTCAGAAAATAATATGAAAGCAAAATAGGAAATAAGAATATGGCAGTGGAATTGATGCCACACAGTAGAATGGTCTTTTTGGAATATTTTTTTCTTTCATTTATGACATAACTATTTTTATGTTGCTAGCACATTTTTAATAAGAATGCTTTTTAGTGTTCTTCTTTTCTCCAGATCTTATAGTCAAATCAATCTCTAGGAAGAGGGGTGAGGATCTTGAATAACCCAATAATAATGTTAAGATCTCTAGTATTGCCTTCAAACATGTAACAGACTATTAGTAATAATATTAAGGTGAAGCTCTAAAATTCTAGAGAAAGTATTTTGGAAGTCTGGGGAGAATTGGTGAGCTCATAATTAACTCAACATTTGGCCACAAAATGGTCTGGTTTAAACAAAATGAGTTTCTTTAAATATATTAGCACCGATGATAATTATGAGTTATAAATTCATTAACTTACCATAACGAGAAATATGAGGCCACACTGAAGACTCTAAGACAGTCCAGTTAAGCTACAAAATGACTTTGTAAATTGAATAAGTTACTGAACTCTACTGAGATCTATTTAAATGCAAAAAATGTGAAGATTTAGTTAGGCCTGTGTTTTTTAAAATGTGAAATAAGTCAGACAAAGAAAGATAAATACCATATGATTTCACTTATATGTGGAATCTAAGGAACAAAAAGAATAAACTAATCAAAAACAGACTCACAAATAGAGTGGACAATTTGGTGACAGACAGAGGGGAGGGAGTTTGGAGGCTGGGAGAATGGGCTGTAGGGTTAAAGAAGTACAAATTAGTAGTTGATAGTTGGTCAAGAGGATGAGAGCACAGCAGAGGGAATGCAGTTAGCATTAATATGATGGCTAGGTGGAGGGTTAGGGGAGGGAGGGAGCAATTGTTGGGATCGTTTTATGAACTATATAGATGTCTAACCAATGTACTGTATACTTGAAACTAATTTAAATAAATAAACTTAATTAAAGAAAAATAATGCTTTTTTTCTCCCTGCTCTGTTGTATATATTACAAATACTTTTCCCAGGTTATTATTTGCCTTTTATATTTGTTTGTGCTAATATTTTGCATAAAATATTTACAATTTTTAGGTGACCAAAAAAAAATGTAATCCAAGGAATCATTAGAGTTTCATAGGTGGATTATCTCGGGACTTTATAGAGAGAAAACTAGTGTGGTATTACAATCTAAGTTGAAAAGTCAACGGCCATAATGAAAATTAATATAGAGTCATGTGCCGCTTAGTAACAGGGATACGTTCTGGTAAATGCATCATTAGATGGTTTTATCATTACATGAAAATCATAGAGTGCACTTACACAAATCTAAGTATAGACTACTACGTGCTTAGACTATAAGTATACACTTATTATCAATAATCACAAAATGAACATTGCATAGAAATAAGTAATCAGAATTATAAGTAGTTATAAATTACCAGTTAATTGTTTTGGTCAATTATTTTTGAACAAGTATTCTATTATTCTTATGAAAATTTTGTCAGTACAAAAGTTACCTACTGTTAAAATTTGATGAACCTATCATGTTCATATTATTTTAAATTGTTACACATTTTAAAATAATTTTAAAGTATTGCATATTATTTTTCCCACTTCAGGATAAAAAGATAAGTTTTAGAAAACAAAACAGAAAGCAATCAGAGAAGTAAATGAAAGAACATCTTTTGCATTAGTTGAATACATTTTTGGAGAACTATAAAAAGGAGATTTCAGAGCTGTTTGTCTCTGTATAGTATAGCATTAATATGTCACTGATGAAGAAGGATGTGAATTTAGCTTCTACCCCCATGTCAACCATAAATAATACATTTTAAGGAACACTAGAAAAATATATGCCTGCAGATCTATTACCAAATATATTTTCTGAAGATCTGGACACTTGATAATGTAATTTGAATATTAAACAATGGAAAAAAATTTAAGTTACCAAATGACAGAATAGACTTCTAATGCATTGACGAGTTCTTCCAAATTGCTAAAAATACACTAGATCCTTCTTACTTTATTACAAAGCATTCTGTCTTTTTTTCTATTTTGAAAATTAGGTGGATATGAAAAATATTTAAAGAATTGAAAGGGGCAAAACATAGGCAGCATTTATCAAATAGTCTTAGCAAACACGAAGAGAGTGAAAATAATGTTGTATTCAAAGTTGAGATCTAATAAACTATGGAAGCTTTCTAAACAGAGAATAAATAAGCATAAGAAGAATATTGGCTAAGTCTTGTTGAGCAAATTATACACACAATTTAGTTTTTGCCAAGGCAATGACTAGTGTTTAGAAGGTAATACAAGAAGCTCTATTTTATATTATGGGATTTTCTTCTATTGCAGAAAGTATATAAAAATGAACATTTTGAGTTTTTCTTTTTTAATCCAGTAAGAGACATAATGGTAGAAAAATCATACATATTTTTAGAAGGATACTGAAAGAAAAAATAAACCCTAAATCTAGACATAAAAAATAATTCGAGATATCAGTAATATAATACTGCACATATACTTGGAAAAGAGAATGGATAGAAAATACTCAAAGTAGTTAAAGATATTTTACATTTCTTGTCCTGCTCATTTTTTAAATGTAGTCATAAACAATGAGGTAAAAATCTTTATTGTTTCTAATACATTTAAAAAAACTTTTCAGTGTGAATAAATGCTGAGCTACATTAAAAATACCTTTACCTCCATAACTTTGCAACCAGTGTCAAAACAGCAGTGGGAAGTCAAATTGATGCCTTCATGCCACAGAATACTCATGAGAAAATACTTCTCTAATGCTGTTTAAGAAATTGATAATTAATAAAGATCTAGACTTTGTAATGAAAAACAAAGATATACTTTTAAAATATACTCTAAAAATTTATTAGGTCTGTAGTATTTATGATATTTTAACAAAAATTAATGTTATAGGCAAAGTGATGCATGGACAAAAATCAATGTATGAGTCCCTGAAATCAGAGTAAGAGATTAAAAAATTCTTTGAAGAAAACAAATTGCTGATATTTATAAAAATATACATGCCAAATAAATTACAGACTATTGTTATTGACACCAATTATCATTCAAAACACACTAGAAAAAGAATAAAGAAGACTCATTTTGAGTGTATATTTTACATTTGGTACATCTATGATTCAAACATAATCTCAAAATCAATTTTTTCATGTCCAATGCAATTTCTTCCTTACAAAAGGTTTACTACTATGTTGAAAGAATTAGATTTTATGTGTTAAAGTGGCACATATATACATATATCAAGGAAACTGACTGATGACCATAGTAAGAAATGTGCTGTTGATGAGAACTCTATTCTCAAAGAACTAAAATGCTTAAATTCGATAAAACCTATTATAACTTTAATTATAATTTTTTAGTATATTTGGACACAGATTTGCTGGATACCTTTTAAAATAACTTTTTAGCTCTCATTCTCTATTAACTTTGCTAGGGAAGAAATTAGTTCCTCATAAAACACGACTCAGATCTTTTTTTTAAATAAGAAACAAATGTTGGAGCAAGTATACATTGAAATTGTAATAAACACTTTAACTTCTATAAAAATAAGAATAACTCTTTTACAACAAATTATTATATCCTGGGGACCGTAAATTTTTAATAACTATAATTTAAATTTTTAATTTGCTCTTTTCTAATTTTGATTTATAGAATTTGTACAGAATGACTTCATGTTTCTTTTACTGTTATTATTATAATTTAAAAAAAAATACTGTTTAACTCCTTTCTTTAATGTGAGGAAGGTATAATTATTTTCTAATTTACCCTAAGCCAGTCTACTCCAAATTCTCCCTTTTACATTTCAAGAGTCTTTCCTAGGAGACTTGAATTATAAAATTTTATTTTAATCATAGTCAGGATAGAAGATAAAAGAAAAGTTTTCACCGGACAAAGAGATGAAGAAAGTGTTAGGCTTTGTGAACAGGGCCAAAGAAAGGGTGACTATGATGTTTTGCCTGAACGATCAGGAAGTAAGGAGGGAGAGGGGAGTTTTTTGAACAACCAGGAAAAACAATGTGGATAGGATATTTGATTTTTAAAATTTACTGTGTATCTCATAAATAACAACAAAAACAACAAAAAAGTCCCTTCTCTCCAAAAATAAAACAAAACAAAAACCTAAAATACTGTTTTAAAACTCAGATAAACTAAAATAGTTTTAGTGCAAAGTTAAAGGTCTAATCACACTGCCTCTCTCCTTCTCACTCCTGAATGGGAATGGAGAATCTGGATTAGAGATCGAATCTGATAAAAACATCAATTATATATTTTAGCCATATAAGTTGTAGAGTATAACTTTAAACTCATGCTACAGTAACATTTATTAATACTTATTGTGTTCAAAATCTTTATGTGTATTCAATTAATGTTCGTAAAAACGTATGAAGTAGATTTAAAGAGATTAAGCAAATGCTCAAATCATAGAGAATTATTTGCCCCACCAAACATTTGGACTCTTTTCACTTTATACTAGCTCTTGATAACAAAAACTTATTTTGTAATTATTTCTGGAGAAAGAAAAGAGATGGGAGTGAGGGGAGGTGGGGAAAGAAAAGGCAGCCCAAGTAAAAAGAGAGAGGGAGGGTGATAGGGAAGAAAGGAAGAAAATGAGGGTGTAGAATTATAAAAACATTAACTAGAAAGCAGTGAAGAGACCAAAACTTCTCAAATTCGTATCCACTCAGTCAAAGCAAATGGTGTTTGGTGTTTGGAAAGGAAGAGAAAGGAGAACACATTCCCAAAAGATGAAGAGATTATAAGAGAATGATTGGATTTTAAAAGTGAGTTTTTATATTTCTTTTGTTCTATGATTAGATTCTATTCTATAAAATAACTTATGGAGGGTACATTAGTGAATAGTTTTTAAGAATTATAAAGACTAAGATAAATGCCAGAAAAGGAGGTTGGAAATTGTAATTCTAATTTTCACCATGTAATATGAGTCTAGAGAAAATAGCATTATCAAATGGATTTATAACAAATCAATGGTGTCTAAACAGTGATGATGGATAGCTTGATTTCAAACTGGAGAGAAAATTTTAACACAGAAACAATGAGTTTGTTTCTCAATGCTGACAGTGGTCTACATTTTATAGCAGTGACTTAGATGGAGAGAGATGGAACGTTTTTAAATTTATAAATTGCACAAAACTTAGAAGTCCAGTAAAATGTTGTATGGTAAAAACCAGAAGCAGATTGATGTCAATATTTTGCTGTGATAAATTAAATATAAAATATAAACCATTCTGGCTTTATTAAAACACACACACACACACACACACACACACACACACACACACACACACACAACTTCATGAGTATAAAATAAAGGATTTAAGGCTTAGGCCAGCATGCTTTCAGATGGCCTGAAGCTCAGTAGGAATTGTTACTGTCAGTCATGTGGCTGTGGTAAATCTACTGTGACCCTAGACTTTATTAAAAAGAGGTGTATTATCTCAAAAAAGGAAATATCATGACCAGTTCTATATACCATTTTTTCAAAGAGGCAGAGGAAAACAAAAGGTAGATTTGGAGAAAGTGACCAGTCAGGGTCAGAGAGCATTATAGGCCCTTAAGAATCCAGACTTCATTCAGACTACCTTCTATATTTAGAAACCTGTGTGGTAAAAAGCCAACACACTTACTCAGTGGAGATCTAGTTCTGTGGAAATAGTGCTAATGGATAGAAAATTGCAGAACAACTTATTTTTTTACTTAATTTAAGACAATATTTCTTATAATCACAATTACCTGAATGAGTCACCTCAGGAGGTAGTAGGTCTCCCATAACCAGAGGTCTTCAAATAGAAGTTTAATGATCAGTTGGAGGAATGTATTTAATATTGTTCATTGATTTGTCACATAGTCCCAAAACAGTGTTTGGTTCAATTAACTACTAACAAATATTTATTGAATGAATAATCGAATAGAAAAAAGTTACTTATAACTAACATTTATAGAGCCCTCATTATTGGTCAGGCATAGCTGATTTCCCAGAACTCTATAGGAAGAGACAGTTATTTTCATTTTATAGCTCAGAGAAATGAAGCTAGCAAAGGAAAGACACTTGCCCAAGTCACCCTGGGCAGAGGAGGCAGTGAGTAGAGGAGGTAGGATTCTAATTTTGGTATATCAGTCTACTGAGCCTGTTTCAAGTTTCAGAAGGCAATCGACTTAAGTCATCTATAATGTTCCTTCACAGAACACTCCCTATTATTAATTAAACCAGGAGGGCCATTAGACTGAAATGGTTTTATACTTTAGCAGCCTTCCTAAGCAAACAACAACAAAAATAGGCCTGTAAATGCCTCAAGGTTAATAAACTAAAATCTAAGGTCAACCAATCATAAAGAGCCAACTAGGTTTTTCCAAATGAGGCAAATGCTTAAGATATAGCCAGTCAAATGATTTCCTTACTTTGTTTTTTCTTTTTCTCTTAAGTCTTTTGCCTAGCTTCTATCAGTGGGCTGCTTCAACTACTTCCAGTTTGGCATTGCCAGATTGGAATCAATTTTTGCTCCAATAAACTCTTAAAAATTTTAAGATACCTTAGTTTATCTTCTAACATTGCCAATAGGAAGGGCTTAAACTTACCAATTCTCACTACACTAGAATCAACTTGTTTATTATATTTGTTAATATTAAAATGGAAGGGTCAGGATTTGCTCTCTAAGACAATTACATGTATGATATGAACATTTTAATTAATTAGTGGGAAAAAGCACAGGAACACAGTCAGGCAGACTAGTACAGTGTGAGTTAGAGCCTGGAGTCTAGGGTAGGTCTGGGGTATTATTATGTTCTGGACTCCTAGAAGTGTATGGAGATACAGAAGGTGGAGACAATGACAGATTGCACTATTTTACAATCTTGCCTGGTTTAAATTTTTTATTACATTTTGAAAATTAGTGCAGAATGTGAGCTCTTTGAGACCAAGTTTAATACTGTACTAACATTTATTTATTTATTTATTTATTTTACCCCCTTCCCCCTTTAATTCCCCCTTCCTGCCACTTCCACCCCTGATCTATGGATATTGTCTTTACCCTTAAGAACTGGATCTCTGAAGGCCGGGCATCTCCTCCCACAAGCTCATGGTGTACACCTGGGGCCTAGCGCTCCCCGGTGTATGGTTTGCGGCTCCACCTGGGGCACGAACCCAGGCCCTTCTGCGTGTAAAGCTGATGTGCTAACCACTACACTATGGAGCCTCACCCCCATACTAACATTTAGATTGAGACTTGCCCAAGGTCTTTCAGTATTGCACAAAGAATATGAGCAGGACAAGATAGATATATGGTAAATGCCACTGTCTTTGGGGAAGCTGAATTGGCACTGCTATTTGCAACTCTTACTAGTAACAAGCCCTTGCTTGTTATGGTAACCCTAAAATTTACATATAGCTTATCTTTAAAATTTACCTCAAATTTCATTCTGGAAAATATTACATGACCTACTTGTATAACTACATTTAAAAAAAATTATCACTCTGTGTTTCTCTTTCATAACACCACTAAAATAGATTGTGATGATCTGAATGCTGCTACTCCCCTCTTCCCCAAACCATCTCGTGAGCAGACTCTGAACACCTTAAGGATGGTGGTAACCATTCTACTCATCTAGGTTTACCCTCAATGCCTAGAAAAGTGGTTAGCAAATATTGCTGTCAAAGTAAAAAATTGCACTAAAAGAAGTTAAATGGTCAAGGAAAACTTTATTTGAAGTTATAGCAATAGAGGAGAAAGGCTAAAACTCAGTCTGAGCTCAACTCTGCTAAAACAAATGATGTAGGAGTTTTCAAGAGCTAGGTGGAGGGACTGTAGGTAAACCATTTCCTATCTTTTTAACAGGAAGTCATTTTACAGCTTGTAGCCAGGTGCCTAAGATTCCTACAGAAACTGGGAAATAGAAATACTATCTTCCTTGATGATTATATTTCAAAGGGGTGGTTCCTAGGTCCTTGAGAAAGATGTTCCTGAGTTATAAAATTAGCAAGAGGCTTTTAAAATATTTACATCTCAAAGGGTTAGAGAAAGAACTTATAATTGAAAATTTTCTAAAGTAAATTCTCTAAGTAAATGGAGTTCAAGGGCTTAGAGTCAAGAAGAAGCTTGTCTAAACTTTAGTCAAGCTGAGGGGAACATTAAGGCCATTTTAGGAACATTAAGAACATTTTGGTCAGTGCTCAATAAAAGTTTTTTGAATAAGTGAACAAATTAATAAATAAAGTTTATTCCTTAGGATCATAATTTTATATGTGTCAGCTTATTTAAAAAGTAGTATTAAATGTAATTACAGCAAATTAAAATGACATTTTAAACCCTTTTATCTCTGTTGCTCATTTGATACCTCATTGTGGGGAAAATGCCATACCCTCAAATATATTACATGGTGAATATGTATAACATTTTAAAAATTAAAAAGATGCCAAAAACTTTTCACTTGGAAGTGTCTTTTGTAAATTACTTCCTGCTGTGGAATACATGATGATATATTAAACAACTTTTAAAAAAATCATTTTTTCAGATACTGTTGTATCTTCAACATTTTTGTTTATTCTCAAATCAAAAACATTACATAAGACTGTAAAAAATTATGGATAAACTTTCTCTGCAGTAGCTATGGCTATAAAATAAGAATAATAATGCTTTCTCTTCCTTCCTCTATGGTTTGTTTATAAGAAACAAGTGTAAATGTGAAAGCACTTTAGAACTGTAAAGTAACTGTTGAAAAGCAAGAAATTATTAAAATGAATATAAAGTTGATTATGAAGATATTTTCATTTTTTTAACAATAATCAAAAATATAATGAGAGATGAATACTCGGGCTATCTCCTAAGACATGGAAAATAATACTTAGTAACTATTACCTTAAAATAATTGAGAAGTCTGAGTTAGTACTATGTTTAAATATTGATTGTTTAACAATAAATACACTTAAAAGCATTTCAAATATTTTGATTAATAACCTCCCAAATATAATAATTTCTAGAAGAATAATTACTGGAAGATAGTATCAAATGTTATTATGATTACAAACTTTATATAGATTCAGATATTCTCTGTTCAAATCCCAGTTCTTCTAGATTCCAAGTCTATAATCTTGAACAATTTACGTGAACTCTCTAACCCTCTGGTTTATCATCTGTGAAATAAGAAAAATACCTACCTTCTATGGCTGCTATGAAGATCAAGTGGGAAGGGATGTAAGGCATTCAGCACAGTGACTGACTCATAGGGAGTTCTTAAAAATTGCAGAAAAGACACACACACATATACACTTATACATAATTAGATGTAACACACATATATAATCCTAACCTTGTGTCAATTAATTTTTGCTTACATGTCATTGGAACTTCCAGTGGCTTTGAACCAGTTCCTTTTTTTAATTCAAGTGACAAGATTGTTCTTATAATTTTTATCATAGATTTATTTGGCATATAAATATTATAAATATTTTCTGTTTTTTTTTAAAGAAATTTTCATTTAGTGTAAACACATTAATAAATCCCATATATCAGTAATTTTTTATTGCTCTTGAAAAAAAGACAGTTTACCAAACCATATTTGGAAAATATATCAGAAGTACTGTAGTACAGAAGCAGTAACACTAGTTTGTCAATTTTGAGACCTAGATTTTTCACTTACCATCTGTCTTTGGGAAAGTCACTGGTTTTCTAGAATCTCAGTTTACTGATCTATAATTATTTAAATAATTAAAACTACCTTAAAAGATTATTGCAAAGATCAAAACTGTATAAAAGCTAATAACTTGTTTAACTCATCCAATAGAAAAAGGATGGACTCTCATCCAAAATTTGTTTTGGATGTAGACTGATGTTACCACACATACAAGAGGGTATGAAAAGGTTTATGACTCATATAATGAAGTTCTTGGGAGAGCGGTGTGGACTCCAAAGTTGGTCAAAAAATGCTTGAGAAAGCAGGGACAGGAGACTGGCTTAGGATGTTTATGATGGTTAGAAAATGGGGCCAGGGTAGGGTTCCATGGAGTCAAATGTAGGACTGTATGAAATTATTTCTTCTCAGCTAGTTCGCATGTGGGGCTGAAGGGAAAAAGAGCAAAATAATGTCAGCAACCAAACAATAAAAATAGAGCCAAACTTTAAATTATAGATTTTATTATTAAACTGTCAGTGCCAGTATGGTGATGTTGGTTGCTGACAGAACGACCTCCCACTATAGAGGCTGAAAATAAAACCTGGCCAATAAAACATGAGAGGAAGTCTTCTGGAAGGCTTTTAGAAATGATTTTGCTCTTTAGTAAAAAGAGATGCATAGGAGCCAAATGCATCATTTCTTTATCATCAGGATATGTTGTGATTCAAATTTATAATTGAATTAATAAATTTTGCTGATCTGGCTGTCTAGTCTTTTTACTCATAATCTTAACCCTGAAGTTATGGACAAACATGACTATATATAACTGACTTATTTGTTCCCCACCCCCATCAATCTTACTGAGGTGACATCATGGAGATATAACTTTAGAATATCTGAAGTCTTCCAACCAAATATTGGAAAACTACAATCTCTAGACCTTATTGTAGCAGTCATAAACTATTAATGATAGAGTATCACATTCACCCACCTTCTTCATAAGCTCCAAAATTTTTTATGAAAATAAAACAGCATGCATTTTCATGGCATTATTTTAATGTATTGAAAAGTATTACTTTCCTCTTCAATTAAAGCCCAGGAAGGTAAAGAACTATAGATCCTTTTTCGTTTTAAAATCCTAACATCAGTTCTTATTTATTTTTTAATGTTAATTATTGGAAATATGCAATCAATGAATAAAAAGTTTCAACCAAGTTTTTTTTTTTTTTTAACTTTAGAGTATCCTATTTCAGAATTCTCTTTTTTTTCAATCACCTTAGCCATTATCTTTCTTTCTATGTGACGTTTGAAGGAGAAATTTTGAAAGCTGAAATGCTGTTTTACCTCTTGATGGCTATAGCTTCTAATGAGTATCAGTTGACAACATAATATATATTTCTAACAAAAATGATAATGTATTATCATGTACCTTAAGCTTATATTTCTGATTTGTCCACCTAATCAACTTGCTAAAGGGCTCTCAATCTGGAGATCATGAGGAAACGTAAGTCAAGAAAATCCAATCTTTTTCTCTTCTTTTTCTTAATTCTCTATTTCTTCGATTACATGGCAACATATCTGTGTTAATCGTTTGGAAAATTGTAGACTCTTTCTCATATGAATAAATAGGAAATGAGGCTGGCTTACTTTTTCCCGAGGAATTGTCCCATCTCAGATCCCATTTCTAAGCATGTAGTGATCATTTTATAGTTATATAGACAGCTATGCATAGCTGAAACATGATCATATTAAATTTGTTTTTTAGATATACAGTTTTTGCTGGTCAATTGTAATTCTGAAACCATATCTGTAAGTTACTATATCTGCTTTAGAATATCATAAAACTTGATATCTAATTTCATCATTTTGGGTTATTTATTCATTGATTTACAATTCTTATCATTAACAATGAGGTGAAGAAATCAACAACTGATTTTCCTACAAAACCCATAAATCTTATGATCTTAGTTTTCCCAGATATTTTCTGAGAGAATTTATACCAAAATGACAAACTTGGTAAGTTTAGGTTATGTCAAAAATATTTGTAAAGGAAAACTTTCAGATACTTAACTATTAAGTGATAACTGCACTCCTCGTGAACTCCAAACTCTTCATACTGTTAATTGCCTCATCTCCCGTGTATGGATCAAAGTGTCAGCACTATATGATATCTTTAAATTCATGAGATGCTATATACTTTTAGAAATCCTATTTCTAAGTCCTCACCTTCTAGGAAGATATTTACATTTGATTTCATTTTGTGTCACAAGAAATCATTTTTGGTATATCTGGATAATATACATCAATGTGGGTGGTGGGAAATGACTCGAGGTAGCTCATTTTATAATATTATTCATAACATATCTAAATTGTTCAGTTGGTTTAGATTGGCATATTGCTACATAACATCTGTTTTAAGAGACCAGCAAAATCTGGGTAGAGAACTTCTGTAAATACTGAAGAATATTATTATGTTCCTGGGAATCAAATTTGACTCAGAGAGACAGAATATGTAATTTGGAAAAGAGTGTGTTTAGAATTCTGATCTAATAAATCAATACAGTTAAGTTCCACTATAATACTTACTCATTTCTTTCCTATAGCAGAGTTAGTCATTTTCATGTCTATCTCTTCTACTAGAATACCATTAATTGTAGGACATATCATATGTATTTAAAACAAAGAACAGGTCTTCAATATATAATTGTGGAAAGAAGAGAGAAAAGTTGGTGAAAGTTGAAAAAAAAAAAAAAAACCCAAGTCAGTTTGTGGTACTCACCATTGATTCTTTAAGTGCAAAAGGACATCAAAAGAAATTGGAGGTTGTTACATATTGTATCAAGCACCTCATGTACTAGTAAGTTTTCTCTCTGGCAACTTCAACAGTATAGAATCCAGTTGCATTAGGCATATGCCTTTCTGTCAAGCATCTTTTTGGGAAAATGCCCCCCCCCTCCACATTCTTAGACTATGTGCATAATGTGGGGTTGATCCTACCTCCTACGTCTAGGTATGAGAATATTCGGTGCAAGGCCTGTGCAATCACAACACCTCAGTGATGGATTCAGGACCACCTGACATTATGGGCCAAATCTTGAAGTGACTTTTATCTTTCCATTGATATTCAGTTGGCTGGAACTTACTGCAAGGGAAGCTGGTGTGTTTTCTAACTGTGGGCTCAAAAAAGAAATGAATCATTTTTAGCAGCTAGCTAGTAACATCTGCCAAAATTGCCTTCCTAGTCTAATTTTAAAATTGTAGCTAATATAATATTAATAAATTATGGAGAAATAGGCATTGGAAAAAGAAGATAACAAAAAATTGCTTTTAAGAAGCTCAGTAGAAACTAGAACAATATTCTGGATGAAGAATTGTCAAAAGTAAAGATAAGGCAAAACTGAACATTTTCAAGGGAAAAATCATTATTAAGTTGCTTCTGTTTTCACCTTTTAGGAAATCAATAAAGTTGTAGAAAAACCATGGGATTTAAAATCAGAAAGAACTAGATTTAAATTGTCATTCAAATACTAACTAGACATTTGATAATGGATCGTTGCCTACTCTCTTTGAATTTCAGTTTTGTTTTTTTTTTTTTTGATGGAAAACAGGTATAGTACATACCAAATAAAATTCTTATAAAGATTAGACTTATAATCACTATGTGTTATTATATTGTACTTGTTATTCTTAATATTATTGTGATCAGAAAAAAAATGGGTAGTTAGTTCATGATTTTCCTATTTCCCCTAAGTACAAGATTGGCCCTTAGCTGAAGTTTGGGATAGACAGGGATGATGGTTAAAAGTAGCTGTGAGTGAGAAAAGCAAGACTTTAGAGGCAGAGAACCAGATGGTTCAGTGATATATTTTGTCCTTTAAAGCCAGATTAAATCCATGTGATAGCCCTTTAAATTTCCGTAGTGGTCCAAAATATTTGTTGTGTTTTTGCATTGTTGGGTTAAGTGGCCTCTAAGCTTTTTGGCCTCACTTTTTTTCTGAATCCAAACTCATGCAGTTTTTATATGAATGTTTACTTGTCCACCAGGATTTCAGCAAGAGTAAATATCATAAGAATAAAAAAAAAAAAAGCCAATTAAAACAAAACAAACCACCATCTTCTCCCCAATAACAAAAAATAAACTTAACTATGGAACTCAGCTTTCTTTGAAGATTTAATTTGCTTTTTCTAATTCTCTGGACACCCTGGTTTTGGTATCCACACTACTAATTGTGAAATATTGAAGTAAAATTCTAAGGTATGTATCTTCATAGTCATTTCATCTCCAGCATAGAACGTAATGCCTAATACCAAGTAGATACTGGATGAATAGATGGATAAGTATGTATTCAGTGTTTAATGAACTCAACCTGCATCTCAGAAAACTCAAGGGTAGAAAATGCAAACACAATATGTGGCTAATTGGTTACTTATAGAAATGGTGTTATTATCCATGTTCACTATTTTCTTTCAGCCACATTAAAATGCCTTGACTTCAAAGTTCTCTCTTACTTTCTAGTTGTTGACTATAAATTTATTCATTCATTCATCATTTATTTATTAATTTATTGATTTACTTATGTTAGAAAACTTTTCCTCCCAACTTTTTCTCTTCAATGACTCTTATTTATTTTTGAAGTCTCAAAGTATAGGTTTCTTCTTTTGAGAAACCCTTCATTACCCCAAATTTAAGAGAAGCATTTCTCTTTTAGATGATAGAGCTGGGTAGTTCCTCTGCTAAACATAGAGTTAACCACACTGTATTTGCACATTTGTCTCTTCAGGTATCAAATTTAGTAAAGAAATCAACAACCAAAATTAACAAAAAGAGATCCATTCTTTGCTAGGTATTTCTTCAAGGAATGTCTACTCCAATTTTTAACCAAAGCAATAGTTCTTAATATTGTTTTCTCTAATGGATGCTGCTAAGGCTCTCTCCAAGTCCCATTTTTCCCTTCTTACCAAAAATACCTCCAGGCCAATGTACTCTTGGCTCTTTCACCCTTCCTGGACCTGTGGTTTTCATTTCTTTCTTCTTTAATACAATATCTTTCAATGTAGAGCTATTTTAAGAGTTTTGTGCAGATTCATGCCGATCCTAGAAATATGCTGTCAATAGCAATGAGAAAAGTACAAAAATTAAGAGAAAACACTTAGAACCTTTTATAGCATATTGGTTGATTCTTTGATAAATCTAGTAACAAAAAATGGGCTTGAATTTTTTTATTTTTTAGAGTTTCATTTTTATATTATTTTATTTTTATTGTATTTAAAAATGTATGTTGGTTTGTGATGGACTAGGAAGAAAACACTGCTTTTTAAATACAGATGGTTTGAAAAGCATTGTTCTAGTTTCTTCTTGAGGTTAACATTCAATATATTTAACTAACTGTCTTGACAGCACATACACCTTCCAATCAAAATGAAAGGCAACCCAAAACAATATTTCTTTGACTTCTGAACAAATATTTGTCTGAATATCAACCCTGCCTCTCCTTCTGGAGGTTTTCTTTTCCTGATTTCCCAAATGCTATAAAACAGGTCAGGAACAAAGCAAGCATGTCTTTACATGATGGGGAGAGCAGGAGGGGCAAAGAAACCAAAGATGAAAGTCTTCTTTTGCAGTCTGAATCTGAGGAGGGTGGCAGACATGAGAAATAGAAAGGACCAGAGGCTGAGGTTTGCCAAGTACTCATAATTTATCATCTTTTCTTCTATACCTATTAAAAATATAAATTTATGTCAGAGGAAAATGACTGAAGACATGATATATATACATACATATGTGTGTGTGTGTGTGTGTGTGTGTGTGTGTGTGTAATCTCTTTTGTTACAAATAAGAAATTTGTTTTATAAGAGATGACAGCTGATATCCATCCAAAGGGAAAGATGTTAAGATAGGTAAAGCTGAAAGGTAAGAAGAAATCATGTGTTTAATGACTGAGGTACTTTTTTATACTTCTTTATAAGGATTTTGAAAAAGAACACTGAAGTCAAGCCGATTAATCAAAAGGAAATTTCTATTTAAGTTAGTTTACTTTTCCTGTATGTATTATTATCCCAGTTCATTTGATTGTATCTGATTTTATAATAAAAATTTCATAAACACTCCAGCTATTGCTGTACTTTTAATCCGTGCATGCTATATAGTCTACTTTAAAACAATTCCTTTAATCATTTATTGAGTTGTCAAATTCTTAGATGGCAGTGTTTTTAAAAATAAAATGTTTATGACATAAACTTTCTTGAGAGATATATATTTATAATGCTATTTGCATCACATTTTGAAAACGGCTTTAGATTAGCTTTTCCCCTTTCCTTTGTTTTCTAAAGGTATTTTTTTGGGACCTACATAGTCTGCTTCCTTAAGGCTTTTATTATACAGGAAATATCTTGCATTATTTAGAAAAGTCATCTGAAAATAACATGGTTACCGCCTTCCTTTTAGTATCAGTAAATATCTCTCTTCCTTTTGCTTGCATTACCCTTAGATTTCAAATGCTGAGTCATACTCATTGCCTGTGATAAATTGATCATTTTAGAGATAAGTGGGATGTATTAATCATTCTCCACTTACGTGTACTGACTACATCTTTCTCTTTCTGGGCAAATCCATTCATATCTATCACTTCGATTATTATCATTATTCAGATAGATCTCTAATCACTTCCTACAACCCCAAGCATTCTCCTTTTTGACAATCCGAATTTTCACAGGCCTAATGAATATCTTTACTTGCTTATATCTGTGTTCCTTAAACACAATACATTTGAAATGAAATGAATTTTCTCTATTCACTCTCATTCTCATCCCTGATGAAATAGTCTACTCTTTTTATGGTTTTTATTTCTATTAGTGCTGACATTTATCTTTCCTTTCTCTTTTATCCGGTTACTCACAAACCTTGATTCTACCTCAAAACTTTTCTTTTTATTTTTCCCTATCTTTTCTTTGCATACTTCTATTTCTTTTGTCCTACACTTTATGTCTTTCTTTCATTTTCTTGCTGCTCAATTTCATTCTCCATTCTACTGCTAAAATTTTCTTCCTAAATCACGGGTAGGTTCATGACTGTTGCCACTGGGGACTATTGGAGTTTGGCGTCACCCCAACAGCAGGGGTGAGGAAGAGGGATAACAGCAGTGCAGACATACAGTTAGCATTTTCCCTCAGTTCTTCCTCATTGACGCAGTGAAGAATCACAGGTCAGTGAGATTCAGAAAAGATTTATTAAAAGTATATTTTAGAAAGACAAGGAGGCATATGTTTTCAGCGATGAGAGTTTCAACAGAGCACTGTAATAACAACTACAACAAAATGGCAAAAAGGACCACAAAAAAATGCCACACAAAAGGCTACAATGAGGCAGAAAAGACCCAGATGTGGGAATGTCTTCCCTTATATTTGGGCCATGATGGGTGGTTCCAAAAGCATTTCTAGTAATTGGCAAGTGAGGTCATTTTGATTGCCACTTGGCTGCTATATAACTCTTTGCCTAGTGTACATGTGAGTATCCAGAATTCTACTACCTTTGGGGTGTTCTTTGGGCAGCCTCTAGGCTGGGCTTCTATTCCTTTGTTCCCCATTGTCACTTTTGTCTGACTAGTTACCTAACATGACCTTTCCTCATCTCAAAAATCTTTCAGTTTTTTATTATTTGCAGAATAAATTCAAACTTTTTAGCATTAAATTCAAGACCTTTCAAGATATGTGGTTTCATATAAATCAAAACCTCAATGAAGTCCATATATTTGCCATAGCCAGGACTTGCCATTTTACAGGTCTCTATCTTTTGAAATATTTTTTTTTTTTCAATCCTTTCCTTCACTTGTTATTGTTCTCTTAAACTTTCAAGACTTACCTGAAATGCTTCCTTATTTCCTATACACAGAAGCCTCATTCATTTCTGTGAATTCCTAGGGAAATTGATTTAGATCTCTACTTTGACTTTATTGTGAATATAGTGCAGTTCTATCACAGATTGATTTAACTTACTCACCCATCAATAAGTGTTCTTTGAATTTCAAGAGTACTATTGAATCCACCTCTACCAGCCATTTTTTTCAAAGAAAGCACAAGTTGAGAGTCATAGAATTTAAGTTCCCAACTTTGATAGAAGCTTTTTACTGAGTTAAGGTTAGATATGGTCCTAGTTTGGGACTATGTAGCACCTTTGGCATATTTTAGTAATGTCCCAAAATGTTAGGCCAGTGATAAAGAAGTACTTCTCAGTAGGTCTTTCCTTCTCTGACTGTACTGATCTAATTAAGAGGCACATGTTCATTTCCAATGTGGCATTTTCCTGAGGAGATTTTCAAGTTTTGAATAAGAAGCAAATCTGCAAATTTTTAGGTTTTGAACTGTTAGATCTGAACTTTCCAAGGAAATACATATGTCATTTGTTTCCTTTTGAGCATGTATCACAACGCTCTACTCATTGTATTTGGTGCGTGCACTTTAAACTGAATTCATTTAGACTTTGTCTAAACTGCATGGGCCTAATAGAAAAAAAATGTCAAGCAATATTAGGACTCTTCTACTCTTTTATCTTTGTTGTAGAGTGAAAACGCTACATATTCTTTCTTTTAACACTTCATGATCAGTTGGGACATTCTACAGGATACCCTTATTACTACTTTTGTGAATTACCAAAATGAGGGGGATCTTAAATTTTTGCTCTAGTAAATAAAAATGCTGATCTGATCTGAATGAATTTGCTTGGAATTCAAGGAGAATTAAAGTTCACCAAAGAGTCAGAAAACATTGCCACGTTTCTCACAAAGGTGGTGAATTCAAACTCACAAAATATATCTAACTGTCTTTCTGGCACACTCAGTCTTTTTAGTTTCATAGAAGATGACATTAATGTGCTTATGTGAAAAAATATGTGTGTGTGTGTGAGTGTGTGTGTGTGTGCGCGCGCATGTAATATTATCACGTCTCAGTAATAATAAACCCTTTCTTTCTATGATGTTGTGACATTTTAATGCCTTTGCAGAAAAAGATGACACAGAGTCTTCTGCAAAGTTGCAACATTTCAATTTTATACTTTGGAAATTTCATCTTTTGATGGAATCTTTTATAACCTGACTAATGTAAAGTTACGTAGTCTCTCATTACCACCTTTGATCATCCTCTTGGCAGAACAAGGCTAATGTTACATCATCATCATTAAGCCCTGGAAGCATTTCCTGCTGGTTTTTTAGATAATCACAATATTTTTCATTTTATGAAAAGCATGTAGTTTCTACTTCTCTCTTCTTATTTCTTATATTGAGTGTTTAGAGTGGAGGCAAAAATGAGTGGTAAAATAAGTATCCTGAATAAAGCAATCTTAACTATACTTCTAAATTAAATTTTCTCTGATGTGTTTTGTCCTTGGTATTTTCTGGAATGGTCTCTGCCTCACAATGAGGCTTCAAATTTAGGAACCAGCTTAGGTATTTATCAAAATCATCATATTTCAACTAGATTTTAAAACCTTATTATAAATAGATAAGTACAGTAACTGTACCTCTCTAGACTGCTATAGAGTAACAGTGGAATCTGAATAATTAATTGGCTGCTGAAAGGTCAGTTCAACCACTTCCACAAACATTATGCATGATGTGTCAGTTGTAAAGTACTTAACTGTAACTTATTTATTTCTCATCACCATTTTATTAGGTCATTAAAAATGATCTTTGTTACTATGATCCTATGAATAGAGAAATTGAAGGATAAGGAAATAGATACAAACTGTGGTTAAGCCAGTTACTCAGAGTCATAACCTAGGTCACAGATACAATAGAAATCTGAAATTACATGTCTAAGCCTCTATGTGTTGTTTCATTATCCAATCAAAGGAGGCAGATAATTTTTTTAGATATGGTATATTTGCAATTTTTCAGCTTCAAATAAAACAGCATCTTGTATATTACATTTAAATTTCATCTCTTCCACTCAATTAGCAAATTTTTTTTTTAGCGCCTATTGTGTGAATAAGTGTGTACATGACAGTATCACATTTTCTGTCCTCAAGCTTCATATACACAGTTATTCTTAACAGAAGACATTGAGAAGGGAAAGACACATAATAACTGTTGAAAGAAAGCATGGATCAAAGATCATAAGGCAGAAGTTGATTTTCTTTCCAAATATTTCTTAAATCATTTTTTGCCTTCCAAAGTTCAGAAGTAGGCCTGTGTCTGGGGCATTTTGTCACTTGGACAATCAAATGATTTGTCATACCTTTAAATTGATAATCTCTAAACATTTGTTTAACACTTATTTGAGTGGATAAGAAAATTAATTTTCTATTTACTAAAGATAAAACGTTTCAAAATGAGCAATTTATAACATGTTAGGATAAATGAATTTTGATTCACAGTCTCAGATGTGAGATTTAAGGCTTTACATTTTCCAATTTTTCATTTAATTTCTGCTTTTGAATGCTTGGTTACTACTAGACGGCTGGAAAACTTTGGGACTTCTGTGAATTTCTGCCATCCAAGGTTCATGCTTTGGTGATAAGACAAGGATAGAGTATATAAGGTATACTGCTATGAACTGCTAATAAAAGAAACAGAAAAACAAATAGGAGCAAAGTGTGCATAGATTAATATTTCAGAATATTATCTCAGCCACATTCTTTTTCTGTAAATTGTTGTATAGTCACAAAAGTGTCTCATCTAGTAGTTTTTTTTATTTTTCTCTCAGAGCTGTTCAAGAAGATCAGACATGTCCCAGACAGAAATTTCAGGCTTTGGAAGTTAAGTTGAGTAGGTTCCTCATCAGAAGATGTAGACTCATTCACTCATGAGATCCTCTGTCTTCCCAGCCTAGGCCTCTACTATCACCTTTCTTTCTATAGCTCAGTCACAAGCAAGCAGAATTCTCCTTTCAGGACTGGAAGATAAAAAAATATCTGTGTCTTAAAGCCAGCCTTATAAAAATTTTAGGCATTAAGCCGACAGAGGCATTATCACTCACCTAAAACCTTACCCTTATTTCTTCTTTCTCAAACTTATCATTTCCACCTGAGAAGTCTCTGGACTTCTCAGAATGAGTCATTACCCTATACTTCCTTATCTCTGTTTAAATTTGAACACAAAGAGCCCTGGAAAAAAAGAGCTGACAAACAAATGACCAGGTCCTTATACTTACATGTTTCCATCATGGGTGGTGTTTCTGCTTCTTTTACTTTCTGGCTCATATCAGTATTTTTTGCATGACTGGAGAAATTACAGTGGAATGAGACCCAATCTTTTTGGATTAATTTCTCAGACCAACATTAAAGGCCTTAACTTCCACATTATTACTTGTGCTCTAACCTCCCAACCCCAGTGTACAATTCATTAAGCAATGTTCTACTCCATAGGCAATCAAAGAGGAGTCCTTCCATTTCCCTAATTGCTAGTTGCTGCCTTAGGATGTTTGCCTTCTAAGGCCAGGCAGCTCTCTTTGAAACTTTTCTATGTAGGCTTTTTTTTTTTTTTTCTTTAAGCACAACCTCCTTGTTGGTACCATAGGCACATTTCTGTTATGTTACAAAGCCAATTTCATTGGAGCATAACTGGCTATTCTAGCACTCCCAGAGAAACTTCCTCATCTCCCATGTATAAATCACATCCCGCAAGCTCAAGTTTTAAGTCGATTTAGCTTTTTGTTCTCTATAACGCAACTAAAGTTTTGACTCTAAGCTGGCAGGATAACATTGATCCTTCCACAGGATTTAACCATCCAAGTTATCATGGGTAACAGGACCTTTAAGGAATTAAGAGGGAATCATACAGGTAACTGAAAAATGGCAATGACTATTTAAATTACTCCTTCAGATATTTCCATCTGATTCGAGGAGTTTAGAAAATCTTTTCTAAAACTAAGTCTTCCTTGAAGAAATATCCCCTACATTTAGAATTCATAAATTCAGAATCCACAAATTTTAATCTTTTTCTCTTCATTTCTGGCATTAACACTTTACTATATTAAGAAATCCCACTCCATGGAAGAAAAAAAAATAAACAATATGAAATAAAATGACACGAATGAAATTTCAAAATATTATTTTAGGTTTACATGCATCCAATTAAACATGATTTTCCCCCTACTTCAATTTTTGTTATTTTCATTTATCAGATATACAAGAAATGAAATGGCTACTGATCTCTTTTTTTTTATTTGTTTTTTTTTTTTTTTGGTTTGTTTGTTTCTCTTTCCCTTGTTAGCAAGTCCCCCTGCCCCTACTTTTCTACAGGTTTTGTTCCTCTTCCATTTTCTTTGGTAATTTCCTTAAATATGACAGTTTCTTTAGAAGACATATCAAGATTTTATTTAGCTAATAAAATAAATCTTTTAATTTGCTCTTATACCCTATAGTTTCATAATTTCAATTGACTATAATTTCTGACTCAAGGTTTCAGGGCTGGTGGTTTGACATATAATTATATATCCCAATTTGAACATCTGAACTAAATAAGCAAATAACAAAAAAATTAAACACTGGACAGAGGTAAAAGTTATTAAAAATTGTTCTCTAATTCAGAAGGAGGATGATCAATATACATTTTGCCATGTTGTTAATTATGTTATAAATCTTTCTTATTTAACTTGTATAATGTGTTTAATTCCATCCAGTGATTATTTTAGCAATCTTTTTATGTTGGTACCTCAGGCATTTGCTTGCCTGGTCCATCCTGTAATTTGACAATTTGGTCTACTCGCCTATCTTGCTTAGACCATTGTAATAGTCATTTAATTAGCCTCTTGACTCTGATCTTGCCTTATTCCAGTCATTTGGCCACAACATAGTTAGAGGTATATGTCTAAAATGCAAATCTAAACATATTACTCCCTTGCATAAAATCTTGCAGTAATTTTTCAGAATCTATTACAGTGATTTTCATAAGTTACTTGCTTAGATTCTCTTGAAATATCTTTAAAAGTACAGAATTGGGCCTTGGGCTGAGCTGAGCTGCCCCTTTTTGTACACCTAGCGCTGCCCGCCCTGCTTGTGTCTAAGGTCGTGTACGTCAAAATAAAACCGCTAGAAACTAAAAAAAAAAAAAAAAAAAAAAGGTGCAGAATTCTAGGCTTTACTTCACAAATATCAATTCAGAAGTTCTGGTGGGATTTGGAATTTGCATTTGCATTTGAGCAAGAACCTGGAGAAGTTCTTATGTGTGACAAAGTCTAAGAATAACTAGGTTAAAGACAGTAAAAATAAGTTATTAAATATGATTGCTTTACTTATCCTTCTACTATTAACATGGATTCTCTGTTGAAGCTAAGCTTGATTACTTGTATTTTCCTGTTTCTTTTATGCCTTCATGCTTTTGAACAGCTATTCCTTCTTTCTTGAATGCCATTCTTATCTTTTTAACCAGCTAATTCTTACTTGTTCTGTAAGAGGCAGTTGGAACAATTCTTCATCTATGAAGCCTTTCTTGACCTCACACCTCCCACAGAGAACCATTCTCACCCCTTTAGATGCTCCTATTACACTTAATAAATACTATCATTACAGTGAGAAAGAGTTCAAGTTAAAATTAGTAGGCAGCTGTGAGTATTGTGACCAAAGATAGGGTATGAACTACTGCACCTGACTCTAACTGTGAGAGTGGTAATTATATTCTATCTGTTTTTGATATGAGCATTCACTATACAATGGCTATCATATAGAAGGCACTCAGAAATTTTTTTGGAATAATATATGAAAAAATAAATGTGTAGTAGGAAATATGATAGGACTTTTTCTTCAGACTTAATTCAAGTCAAAAAGCTTGAAGGACAAAGCTGAAGAGAAAGTCACTAAAAGCATTTCATTCTAAAGACATTTGCCAAAAATTGGTGCTATATTCTCCTTCCAGATCTTACTAAGTGCCATTGGAATCAGTCCTCCTTTTACCACTTACCACCTCAATCTTACTTCCTGGTCACTATATCTGAGAAGAGCAGAGAGACAAAAGATAAAGGGAGTGTTAGTAACATCATTGGCCTCATGGGAAATGAATTGTGGATAGTAAAGGCAGTAAGAGGCTTTCCTCCATGAAGACAGATGAAAGGTAGGAACTCTGCCACCAGTTCAAATGATGGAGACACATACCTGTACTACAATAAAAAAGACTGATGTTCTTTCCCTCATTTGAACACACACTTAAATTTCTGACTGTCCCTCTAGCTTTCTAAGCAGAGGAAAAAAATTGGAGAAAGGGGCAGGGCAAGGTGAGGTGTGTGTGAAGCAGTCTTCACACTCACTGACATGATAAGGATGTTTGACATTCCTCTGTGTCAAGTACATGGGGAAGGTAACTGGTTTTTAGCCATCCTTATGGGAATCAACTTAGGAGGACTGATGACTAAGGAAGATAACTTTACATGAGGCAGACAACTGGAGGTTGAAGCTAGGAAGATCTTGGTGGAAGAGGATGAATTTGAAATCCCAATTCTAGGAACTGTTTTGTGGGAAGATGCTCTTATCCAGAAGTAGATCATGAGAGAGACACACCTGACAGGCAGAGGCAATCAGTTAATGTTGTTCAGAAAAGTAGCAGCAGCCATTAGACAGAATTTCAGCTATTCCCAGCTAAGTACACTGATGTTCACCATTTTCCCTTCCTTTCTCCTTAGCCTCATTATTAGAATAACTGCTTCCTAGAAGAGGGAAGAAAAGGAAGGACTGAAAAAGAAGACGTGTCTTTTTTTTTCAGTTATTGTTTCTAAAGCCACAATTATAGCCAACAATAGGGAAAATGAAAGCTTTACAGAGTTTATCATGTAGAATTTTAAACCATAGTGGACTGACTAGATAGTCAACTATGTCCAGAAAGCCTGTGAAAGCTTCCTGAGATGGTTATTAAAGAATCCACTTCCCACCTGGGAACAGAAATTTAACAGAACATTTTGGAAGGCAGTGATTAAAGGAAAATAAATCATTTTATATTTTTATTCCACCAAGTGGAACTTTATTTTTAAAAAATCCAGTTTACTTGAATAAAAATAATAAGCACTAGAAGACAACAGGAGTTCACCAAGGGCTAGTTATATTCTAATAATATCATTGTGCTTTCTGAAATTTTTAGAGGTTTGGAAATACCCAAGTTCAATAAGAAGAACAAGGGAGCCTCAGGATAAGAATGGAGATAAAGAAACTTGTAGTTTAACAAGTGTTTAAGGGAAGAAAGGATCAACCAGAGTGGAGTGATGCTTATACAGAGTTTAGAAAAGGGAAAATAAACACACAAATTTTTGTCAATTTTTACTTGGTGTTCCGCATTGAAGTGGAGAGTTTGAGAGATTTTCATGCAATAGGAAGTGTTTAGGTTGAGCTTTAAAGTCAAACGGGTCTGAATGTATTTCTTAACTCTACTACCTAAAGTAGTGAGACGTGCTCTTGCCTTCAAATTTGGTCCTAGTAAGTGAAAATAACAACACCATCCACTTTGAATTGTTGTGCAAATAAGGAAAATTATTTTTGTTCATAATATGATAACACACACAGAGTAAACTCTAAGTGTAAATTTATTTCCTTCCAAGAGAAGTCTAGTCCACTGCTGGAGAAGGTATTATTAGTTCCTGACATTTTTCTAATAGATAAAGCCTCTTTTAAAATTGTCCAACTTCTTAAACATGGATTCAACCCTTGTGAAGCTATTTTTAAATGATAAATTCTGTCTTCGGATGCTTTGATGGGTGCTTTGAATGGAGACCCCTGTGTAGGTTTGTGCAATCCAGGGCTCCAGTTTCTGTCAATGAATCATTATTCATGTAGGTTTGTGCTTGGTTACTCATGCCCTGACTTAATTCCCCAAAGCCTGATCAGTTCTTGGTGACATGGTAAAATTAGATTTCTGGATTAACGAAGCTGAGAGGTAGCCCTTGGAAAGTGGTAATCACATGAAGTGACTTCCAGCTCTAAAAACCAGCTAATCTTCTTGTGTGACATAGCTCCTACCTCTCTTTTGAATTACTCTGTGAAACTGCATTATGACTTTAAGAATAGACAGTTTGGAACAAGGCAACTCTAGAATGTGTCATGAAACTACAGCTATAATATAGGCACACACAAAATGGCAAGCTCATCAGGCAGGATAGTTAGGCAGATTAAACAGCAGGTACGCTCTTCTCCTCAGAGCAGAAAAGGACATGAAACTGTAAGCAGGTATTAAGGAAAAAGGTTTGCAGTGGTAAAAATTGTTAGCCACCTGCCAGTTCAGCACAACAGCAGGTACACATGCTAAATGTCTATAAAATCAAAATGACTTTTTAAAGCTTTTGTGGTTATAATGTCACTTTTCACCCTTTGGAAATAAGACAATGCTTGGGTGCATTATGTGTTTTAAGTCTTTGTTTTGGGAAGAAACAATAATTTTACTTCTTAAATTAAAGATTAAATGTAAAAAAAATTTCTGGATAAATCCCTGGACATGTATTTTTATAATAAAATTTTGGAATTTTAACCTTTTCTCTCCAGTATAACATTCAAGAATATTAGGAATTATTTGGACATTAATTTTCATTTCTTATAAAAAATAATTACTTTTACCTAAATTGCTGCTTGATAATATTTCTTATAGTTTGCTGATGGCAAGGTATATTATAAATGTTACCTGCAAAGTAAGCTTTCTGAGATACTCTCTATGATTATGCTTCAGCCTTTGTCTCATTGGATTTTGCATCCATGTCAGAAATTACACTATCTGACAAATAGTCAATAAATATTTTTTTGATAATTCATTAATTATATTGTTTACTAAATTTTGGAGCATGCCTTTAGGTGGGAAAAACAATTTGAATTGAAAAAAAGTTAATAAAATCATAGCTGTTTAGTGTTGAAAACGATGTCAAAGGCCATTTACTTTACCTTCTTCATTTGAGAAACAAGAAACTGATGTCCAAATAGGTGAAATGACTTATAAAACATTATTGGCTAATCATTTAAAGAATCCAAATATAAAAATATTTTTATTTAAATTTCTAGTTCTTAAATCATATATTTATCATTCTACTAATTCCACTCCTACCTAAAGAACTTAAGAAAATATTTTTTAAATCTTTAATTCATTTGTGGATGATGCAGTTGCCCCTAATTTCCATTAGTGATTTCTAATATCAGTACAGAAACCATTTAAACTCAACTGATTAACACTTTTAACATTCTCACTAAAATAATGTTTTATAATAATTGTGCCTATTAACAGCTAATGTGAAAAAGATATGTTTAATATTATAAAATAAACCCTCAAAACTTTAAAGTACTTACAGTTTAGCCCTTTGCAGAATAAGCTTACTGACTCTGCTCTAAACTTTGAGAAATACACCTGCGAGAGCTTGTGATTTCTTTCCTAGCTTTGAAATAAAGTTTATCTAAATTAGTGTTTTTTCAAGATGCTAACATAGTTTTGGTTCCTTGAAACCAAGTTAGAACTAGAAAAAAATATGTCAACAATCTAGTGATGAATATGTTAATAATCCCTTAATAATCTCTTAGCTGTGACCTAATATTGTAATATCAGAAAAATAAATATATTCATTATTTCATAACTCATTCAGTAATTTCTTTTTGAGCACCTAATCTATGCCAAGAACTGTTCTAAGGTCTGGTTCTGCAATGGTACCTTTTATATAGCTTATATACTCTGGGAATAGTTAGTCGATAAGTAATATCATAAATAAATTAGTTTTGATAGTAATCTGTGTTTTGAAGAAAATGAAGCAGTGTCAAAGCATGGCTAGTAGCTTATAAATGGTAGGGAAGTACTAGAGGAGAGAAAGAACAATTAGGGGATCATATTATAAACTATATAGATGTGTAACCAATGTACTGTATACTTGAAACTAATAAAATAAAATTATAATAAATTAAAATAATTTTTTTAGTCAACATTTATCAAATGACTACCATGTGCCATATAATGTTCTATGCAGTTTATAATTATTAACTCTCTGAATGCTATCAACTACCCTATGGGGTAGATACAATTAAACCTATTTTACAGATGAGAAAACTGAGGTAAAAAAGATGTCAGTAACTGCCTAAGTCACTCAGTTAATTTGTGGCTGAAGCCAGGATTTTAATCTAGAAGTATAAACTCAGAATTCAGCACTCTGCTGTATGATCAGTGAAGACTTCTCTGAACCAACTTATTGACTAATAAAATGAATCAAGCCATAGAAACGTGTGGAAGAGCATCCTAGGCAGAAGGTATAGCAAGTATACAGGATTGGAGGTTGAAATGAACTAGGGGTGTTTGAAGACCAAAAGATAGTGTAGCTATAGCAGGAAATAAGAGGGAAATAGTAGGAAATGATGTCAAACTACAGATTGCCATATAGGCCATGGAAAAGAATTTAGATTTTATTCTAAGTGTGATGGCTGTAAACCAGGAAATGACTTGATAGGATTTATGTTATAAAAAGACTAAGGGGAACAAAAGTAGAACAAGATATAGAAGATAATGCCAATTGCTTACCCAATTCTGTTCTCTCTCTTTTTTTTTCTTTCTACTAACATAACCCTAATGTTTTTTTTTTTAGATTTCTGCACACACAGGTAAAAACTATGTTTTTTTTTACCTTTCTTGCAGTTTGGAGTAGTCATGTAACTGCAATAGCTAATAAGAGATAAGCTGGAGTCTCTGGGTGGGACTTTGGGGAACAACAGCTCTATGAATGGAGCTGACTCAGCTTGTAGCTATTTTCCTTTTTTCCAATACTTCTTCTTCCCCAGAACATGGAGGTAAAGGATGGAGATGCAAGGACCAAATTGCAAATATAAAGAGATCTAGAGGGCAGAAGCTATGATCTAAGGACATCTGAGAAAATGGGTCAGTGACTGTGGACTATTGCACAAGACTTCGACTACTACATTCCAACTTCTAGTTTCATGAGAGAAAAAGCACCTTGAATTTTATCTAAGCCAATTTTATTCGAATTATTTTCTAATATGTAACCAAACTCATTCACTAAATAGAAAATAGAGGCTAATCAGAAGGTTATCAAACTAGTCCAAGCAAGAGAAGACAGTGGTTTGGACAATGGTATCTACAAAAGGTAATTCAATGTAATGCTGGCTTTGAGGATGCACTCTATAACTATTTTCTTGAAAGAAACAATGAATGAATAAATGAATTGAATTGAATAATTTACTAAAATAATAATTAAGATAGTTAAAGGACCATAAAAGTAAAATTCACCATGATTGCAACCATGTTAGAATAAATATAATAAATTAAGTAATATACAAAAGAGAAAATTATGTCAATCTTGTATAAATGTCTTTCTAGTTAAAATAAAAAAATAACTAAAAAATTGAATTAGCTCTTTAAAGTCTCATTTAGTCAGTTTCATTTGGAAAGGAAAGCAAACTTAATCCATCTAGGCTACCATACCTAGGCAGCTTCCCATGGACAGGTCAACATTTAAGTCCTATCAGAGGAGCAAACCTATGCCTTTTTCTGAACTCAAAAGAGGCAAAGTTCTTAATCATTTCTCTCCCAATTCTTACTGTTTAAAACACCACATTCTCCAGATTGAAACCTTTGGTGGGTACAGTAAGGACTTTATAATCCTCCCTTTTTGTGAGATCAATATAATCTCCACCTACTGCCTGCTTTTTATACATTAGGGAATTCTATAAACCAAGCAAAAAATTCAGTAACAGTGGTGGCTGATGTGCTGGATAATTTAGAGATGCAGCCACCTGACAGCTGATTCTTCAGTGACTCTACTTCTACTGACATATGTGAAAGAAAATGCTGAAGTTGTCAGTCTGCTTCTATTTTTTATGAGCAAATTTTGTACTTTTTGGAGCTATGGGATAGAGGTACATTATAGGAATGAACTTCATGTGCCAATCTGCAAAGCAATCATTGCTCTCTCTTGTGAGGGGAATAACACTTGTGGAGCATTTTTCACCTGAGGATGGCAAAGCACCTCATTAAAATGGATTTATTAAAGCTCCAGGGCCCTCTGTAAAAGAGGAATGGTCATCTGCTGTTTTATCAAGATGGGAAATCTGGGCAAAAAGTAGTCCAAGTGACAAAATTATAGTATCAAAATTTGGCAAACTTTATGTGCTTTTCGCCCTGGTTTTATAACCGAGGTCAGCATAGCCCTGAGGCGTATTAGTACTTTAAGCACCAATAGATATACAAGGAAGAGGAAAATGCTAGACATGGGATTACTCAGCCTCAACACTTGACATTGTAAGCCAGACAATTTTTTTTTATTATGGATGATAGAGCTAGGATCTGTTTTATGCATTGTAGGGTATTTAACAGGATTCCTGACCCTACTATAGGCAAAGAGCATTCTCTATTGTGATCACCAAAAGATATCTCTGGACATTACCAGATGTCCCACTGGGACAATATTCCTACTCTTCTTTCATTGAGAACCATTCTGCTTAATTTAAACTGAAAAGGGGGCCAAAAACCACATCTAGATTCTAGTACTGGAACTTTAGAAGAGTATGCAGCTTCACATATACAAGGTCTAAAGGTAAGATGCAAACACAAGTTTGATTTAAGCAAACATTGTAATAAAACATTATATAAAGCCCAAGAAAATTTCAGGTGGCAAGTAGTATTAAAGCTATTGGAGTAGGCAAGAGTGATTTAATTTGGGTGATCAATCTATTCTGCCAAAGTGAGAGAAAGCTGACAAAAGAACGGTGAGGTCTCGAGGCTTCACTGACCAGACTGGCATACAGGGATAAATGAGTCAGGAAAGAAACTGAGACCTGACTAGTGACATAGAATGAACCAACAGATTGTAGATTGTGCTAGACGACAACTTCTGAGGCTCAATACACTCCACATAAACCTCCTTGCGAAGTGGGTGATGCTGAGACTGCTAGTGAACATCACCAATAATTATTGAGAGCGGCAAGGAAGAGCAGGGTGATCACTGATCAGTTTTAGACCTTTCATAATGACTAATTAGTTGTCAGATATTAATTCATCCTCTGAATCTTTATTCAATCAGTTTTGAAGCTATAATTACTAATAGTAGTAATTTTTATATGTTTAACTATCACTTAAATTTTTGAAATAGCAACAACTGTAAGAAGCATTACTATCACTGATCTTGTCATCTAGTATCTGAAAGAAATTTGGGGCTGGCATCTTTTTCACTTTCTGCAGTTTATTGTAAGCCTTCTTTTAAAAGTACTAAGAGTATTTTGACTAAAATATACTCAAATCATTTTAGAATTTATATGGGACATGGTAAATTTTATAACTTGTTATTCATTAATTCATCCAGCATGCAGCCAGCCAGCCATTAAAATAGTCAAACAGCTCAAACATTTTTGAGCATTTATTGGTATTAAGCACACATACATCTAAATAGAAAACAGGAAAATTTAAATAAGTAGAGTCCCTGACCTCAAATAGATCATAGAAGTTTAAGGATATGATACTTAATTATGACAATATATTATATGGTACTGAAAACACAGTACAGGTAGCCATGAAAAAGTCATAATATTTCAGTTAAAAACAAATAATTACTGCTGCTTCACTGGACACAAACATAGATTTTCAGACATAACAGTTAGAACCAGTAGGGGATACAGGGCTGTGAAAGTATGTCATGACCAGAGAATAGGAACACAGCTGACATGAGAAATTGGTACTAGGCCTAGAAACATAGTCAGACACAAGTTTGTTAATATTCTTGTTTGGCATGCTAAGGGATATAGACTTTGATGTTTCAGCAGAAGACTTTTATAGCAATGGAGTGGTTTGACCAGTTTTGTGTTGTAGAAAGATTACTCTGAAGGCAGTGTAGAAGATTTATTAGACTTGAGACAGATTAGTACCAGAGAGACCAAGAGAGATAGATTAGCTGGCTATCGCAATAGTGGATGTGACAAATGATGATAACTTGAACTGAAGCAGTGATAATGGGATAAAAAAAAGAGAATTGGCCTGAGATATATTTAGGTGGTAGGACTAAATGGATTTGGTAATTACGTTTATTTTATATAAAGATGTTATAAACTGAGGAACCAAGGACTAGTTTCACTGAGTCTGCCTTTAGATCAATTTGGTCTACCCATGAGCAGTTTGACAGCTAATATCAAACACAAACTATGGATATTCCCATATCATTATAAATAATCACATAGGACTTTTGCCACATGCATTTTGCCACATGCATTTTTTTTTCAAAAATGGTTTGATTTAGGGTATTCCTTTTGTTTTTTTTTACCCAGACTTATCACTTTTTTTTTCTCTTGACTATCTGGAAACAGAACCACTGATCTCTCTCTAGCTTCTTGGATTCTGATGTGGCTATACCTTGTTATATAAAAGAGAGTTATGACCGGTTTTTATATTTTGCTGACTTGATTAATAGAGATCCTTTAATTAATGAGGGGAAATCCAGTTGCAGATGTCTAGTAACAGTTACAAATTTACCTGTAGTTCAAGAATCAGTACAGGGCAAAATGCAAATATGAGTATTCTCAAGTTTTATGTTTGGCCATTGAAGTCAAAAACATAAATATAATCTTAAAAAGAAATGTATAGAGTATGAGAAAATCCAAGATAGAAATAGAATACAAAATATTTTAGGGCTGAGTAAAGAGGTAGGGTAAAATGGAGAAGAATTGCGTATTGTCAGTAGAATTAGGAAGAGAACTATATCCTGAGGTCAAGAGGGGAAAAATATTCCTAAGAAGGCAACAGTGGCAAATATCTCTGAGAAATAAAGCAACATAATGAATTAAAAATACCTAGCAGATTTTGTAATTAAGAAATGCTTATAATATCAAAAATCATTTTATTAAGTAAGAAAGGCAGAAGTCATGTCTGTGGATTAGAAAGGGAATAATAAATAATGAAATAGTCTGCTCTTTTAAGGACTTAGGCAGAGCAAGGATTATGCTCTGGGAGGAATAAATGACCAAAGAAATATCTTTAAATTGAAACAAATATGCTTAGTATGCTGAGAAGAAAAGTGCAAAGTTCAAAAGGAAAGGGTTATCTTTAATCCAGCAGGATCCTAGATGAAGAGGGAGGGGAATGAAATTATCAACATTGATGGACATCTGTCTTGGAGGTGAGATGGGGCACCTTCTTTTGAGACATACATAAAAAAAAGAAAGAATAAGTGTGAAGAAAAAAAGTAGATTGGTAGGTAAGTAGATAGAGAGATGAATTGAAATGTGTGATGAGAGAAGTTGATAGAGCTCATGTTTCATAGCCTTTTAGATTCTGAGAGGAGCACGAGGCAAGATAATTTGCGAGAATTGAGAGAAGCAGACTGGGCTGGATTGTGAAAATATAATAAGGGCTTGGAATAATTAAGGGGAGAGATACTAAAAAGAACAGCCCAGAGAGCAGTAAAAGGAATTTCAAGTTTCATTGAAATTGTTTACTGAGGCCAGATGTATATATTTTTACATCATAGTTTAGTAGCGTATTTGTAGAAGCTGACATGTTAGATGATTAGGTCTTATGATGAGAATCAGCTGTATGAATTCTTCAGCAGGATAAAGAGAAAGAAGGAAGAAAGGGAGAATTAACCTTTATTTAGCCTCTGTCTCTACTGATTAACTTTATATATATTACCTCATTTAATCATCACAAAATGTTCAGAGGTAGAAATTATTTCTATTTTACTGAAGAATCTAAAGTTGAGAAATCATAGTACCTTAGAGAAGGTCACAGTTTCTCAATGGCAGAAACAGGACTTTAACCTGTGTATGTCATATTTTATATTCAGTACACTTTCAACAAAATTGTGCTAGGCAAGAATTAGGAATTATCTGAAATCATCAACCAGTGGGTCAAATGGAGTAAAGAAAGCAGATGAAACATAAACAGGGCCTTTGAAGAAATAGAATAGAGAAAGTTCAAGAAAAAGAGCAATTCAACATCACTGACTCAGTGGTGCTTTTGGAGCATAACCATAGGGAATGTAAAAGGAGAAGAGGCTATAGCCAGAAAGTGGAAATTGGAAGGTCAAGATTTGAAAAATGAAGAACATCCAAGTGATGAAGAATCCTGATGGGAGGTCCTAAGAATCCTTCTTTAAAGTAAAGGTGAATTATGCTGGATTCTGCATATCAAGGAACAATGATATTGGGACATCAGTTAAGTTAGCCAGTTAACCATGTGAAAGCTGAAATGGTCCTGATGGTGCAAGGGTTTAGGTTGGCAAAGAAGAGAATGAATCTGATAACTGAGGTATCAAAGAGATCAGAGTAAAAATTCTCACTCTGACACTTTTAGGTGCTACCTTTGGAAATAACCTTTCTAAATATAGAGAGACAAGGTCCTCAAGAATAGATGGAGAAGAAGGGTTTTATTTTATGCTTTGTTTTTAACCAGGTTTTCAATCAAAGTTCTACTCCCAGTTAATCTTTAATTAAATCCACAAAATTACACTATTTTTTGTAATCTTTTAATAAATCTTGTCTAAACCTAGAAACATTTTTTTTTTTCAGAATCTGTAAGTGATTTATAAATCTCTTTAAGTTACTTCAGGTAACAATGATTAAAGTAGGATGGCTTAGTTCAGTGGAAAATTGGCAAATCGCCTTGCTCTGTTGTTTTGCTCCTCCTCGTTTATTTTGAAGTACAGAATAATGGAATAGATTAATTCTGCTCAATTTATAGTGCTGCATTATTAATCAAAACTGCTTTTTTAAGTTTGTTGTAATTATGACTTAATAAACTACACATAAACGGTTTTACTACAGGGGATTTGTGGTAAGTCACACTACTGGGAAGGAGTAAAATCTGTGTGCTTTTAATTACGGTACTTCCTGTTATTTATTAGAGAAAATGATTTTTTTAGTGAGTATCAAGGATATGAAAAGTATTTTTATTCTTTCTGTAATGAATCAGAAGAGCAAAACACTGAAGCCAATCATAGAAATTTACAAATGGCCTTAAGCAAAGTTATCTGGGTAGAAGAATGAGCCTTATGACCAAAGATCAGTTATTTACATCTCACTATGTGCTACTCTTTCGGGACAGGCACGTGTAAATCCAATGTGATTTTTAAAAAATCATCATCACTTTTTAATGCCTTCTGAATATCAGCTCCAGCCAGAAGAACTAATACTACCAACAATATAAAATTGGATATTACAAGTTAATTTAGTAAATGACATTTATAACTGGAGCAAAGTTTTATCTTTTATAATCAGAGAACACATTAATAGCATCTTTCCTTAGGCAGAGAGGATGTTCTTAATCTCCAAATCTCTAATCTATTAAAAAACCTCATGTATGACCTACAGTTTCATTTTGTCCTTGGATTTACTCTTCTTCTTCTTTTTTTTTTATCCTACTTAGTCTTATTCAGTGTATTTTCTAAAGGTGTTATAGTGGACCATTTATATTACTAGTTTTGAAAATACTGCTTCATCAGATTTTGTTTAGATTTTTTTTGTGGTGCTAATGACTAGGTAGAATGAAAAAGAAAAAGCAAATTGGAGAATTGAAGAGCATAAGGATAAATTTACAGCCTTTTTAAAATTATATTATGACAAAAGGCAATGGGAGTAAAAATGAACACTGA